>JAODTR010008538.1:0-30293 GCA_025399935.1 Amblyopsis rosae | reverse complement strand
GGTCCCTTGCTGAAGCTGCTGCCCCCGCGACCCGACTCCGGATAAGCGGATGAAGATGGATGGATGGATGGATGGATCAATGACAGCAAATAAGCCTACGCTTTCTTTAATGATGACCGGGTTTGCAGAACAAACGGACAAGTGAATATAGACAAATGATCCAGCCCAAATGAAAGTTATGACATTTTTTCCCCTTCAAATATGTTGTATTTCTTCTCCCAGAAATATTGGAATCAGAACCGGATTCGATAAGCAGAATCGGAATCAGAACCGGAATCGATTAAATGTGCTTTTTCAATGTGCCCTGGAGGTATGGGTTTTAGACAGCTCTCAGGAAGATAAGAAAAATATAAACTGTTTAGAGGTGCTATAACGACATGAACCAAACAACAAAACTACCCCCTACTAATGACTAGACTTTTCATTCAGATATGTAGAATGTCTATGCATCATTATGTGTGCATGCCCAGCCCAAAGAGGATGTATGGAGTCAAAATCATGGTCATCCTCAACTTCACAAAGAAATGAGTGTCTTAAAATAACAGTGGTAAATCGTGTGTGTTTGTGTGTTTGAGAGAGAGAGAGAGAGAGAGAGAGAGAGAGAGAGAGAGAGAAAGAGAGAGAGAGGAAATATAGACAAAAGTGGTAAACATGGATAGTGCCATGCTCTTCATTATTGATTTCTAAGTAACAGAAAATGATTCTATCATTTCTCCATCCCTCTTTATGCCAACATGAAACAAAGCCACTTTACTTTGGCATGGACGACAGAATAAATATCACAGGCTGTGTGGAAATATGGTATGTTCAATTCAGAGTCCATTCAGCTGAGGCACTGAAATGTATCCCGTACACTCAAACCATCTGGCTATTTTGCAAATGTACAGTATACCTGACAATATCATCTCCAGATTGCCAAGAATAACAATGTAATTTATCAACTCTTAAGTGGTTAGGGAGCTTGTTGAATGATGCGTACATGTAGGTCAAGCATAATTGAATATATACAATATGTATTTATATAATATACAGTGAATATAACACAAACATGCCTAACACATATATTATTCAGTCAAATATATGCAATAAACATTTGAACTGGTTTGCAGACCAAAGCTCTCAGGGAGAGGTGGTTAGGGAGTCTGAAAGTTTAGGTAAGAAATTTGCTGATGTTACCAAACTCCATGTACATGCTGTAATAAGTACCAATCATAAAGGAGTGCACGATTTTATAATTATTATGTATACAGCTAAAAAAAGTATTTTACATGATAGTTTACATCTATCTTAATGCGGTTAAGCTCTCTTTGTATCTTGATACATATACTGTATGTGGGGGCATTCTAAATCAATATCTCGTTCACCTTGTGGCTTTGTAGCACAATATATTGTGAATGTTTGCACTGCAGGCAGTGCTAATTCGTTGTTTGAGGAGCAAAGGTGTGGGGTATAACTACAGTTCATGGCAGTCCTAACTGCTGATCTGAGCAATGGCTGAGGGCTGTTCACTGGCATCCTAACGAGGTTTGCTATTGATTGGCTCTCACTTGGCTGTGAGCCAATGGAGGGAAGACAGTGATGTATGGGTGCAGGGGGGTTGGCTGGCAGGTCTATGCAGCCTGCCCGTACGTTGGGTTGCAGTCGCCAGTCGAGCTTTGTCCACACAGAGCAGGCAGAGTCATGGAGTCGTAACCGTAGCTCATTGGATGTTGCACACTGGCTTCATGCCCATTTGGAGAGTGAGGCATCATCTGTGTGCTACCAGTAGCACACATAATTGATTTTAATATCCTTCTCCTTACATATAAGGTGCTACATGGGCTAGGACCAAAGTATATTGCTCAAGCAATGGTCAACTACATATCCTCCAGAACACTAAGGTCATTTGAGAGTGGTTTATTGAAAGTTTCTAGTAAGAGCAATAAGAAAATCGGCGATGCAGCCTTTATTAACTATGCCCCGAAGCTATGGAACTTACTACCTACAGCTATCAGGGAATCCGGCTCAGTAAATATATTTTCTCTTTTAGCTATCTTAGCTATCTAACTGCACAACTCTGCACTGCTAAACTGCTACAGAAAATGTTTCTATTGTGTCTAACGTGTCTATTAGCCTAATCTGCTGTTATTTTATTTCTTATTTTATCTTAGTTGTTACATCATTTTTATTAATGTTGTTTCTCTGTATTTCTGTATTTGTTGGAAATGGGAAGCACAACTGTACATGTATTCCCTCTCTATAAAGCACTTTGAACTGCAGTTCTGTATGAAAAGTGCTATATAGATTGCATATTGATAGGAACTGTAATGCACATAGCTTTTCATTTGGTCATTGATTAGAAAAGGAATAAGTGTTAGTAAGCATGTGCTTCTAATGGACACACTGTGGGCTTTTCAAGGGACTCTATTATAAGGAATCAGTACAACAGCCTTGAATGGAGAGCCACAGTAAACATTAATGTAATGTGATGTATTTCACAAGACACTTTCAAAAGTTATGAGATGAGCTCAGCACCTCCCCTCCCCTCACTCATCTCCTTGACACATTTTGTAGTGGGTGGAGTCAGGCTCTACTGGGTTGAGCTGGGGTGCAGTTACACTTTAATATTCAGGAAAATGTGAAACTTAGGATAATACGACTAAATGAATGAGACAGCTCGCCTCACATCCTTAGGAATTTTTGTGATTCCATACATGCCCCCTGTAGTACATCCAAGTAGCGAAACGCTGACCTAGGGAACCATTTAGGCTAAAGCTGCATCTGCTTGCTCTATTCCTCTTTCTGGGTTTCATGTATTATATTATTAAATACATAAACAATAAAAGTAATACTTTCACTACGAGCCCACGTTGCATTCTGGCAACCCCTCTGTAGTCCTGATTCTAAGTTTGAGAACTATCGCTAATGCATAAAATGATAATGATGTGATGTGAACAGTCATGCTCAAGCAGGGTTTCAGGTAGGTTAGGGTATGACAATTACTCCATAATATACAAACTATGCATAGGTCCTACTATACCTATTTTGGAAACTTAATTTGACTTAATGTATTACTTTTTAAAGGGTTTGCAGACAGAAAAGTATGGCGGGTGTCAGAATGCTAGGGAAGAAGGAACTACTTTGTCACAGCAGTTCAACACCCCCTGTCGCCTGACAAGCAGGGTACAACTAGTTTGCCCCACTTACAGCTGACAACCTGAGGCTTAAATATTTCCTCATGGCTATGATCACGGTTGACAACAGCTGTTCAAGATCAGACCGGAGCTCGAGCCAAACAACGTGTTTTACTTGAACCTGATGTGTCTAAAAATACACCCTTCTGTTTCACATATAACCCCTCGCCGTCTCCGGGGAGTGGCATTGTCACCATGGAGACCGCTCCTGCAACATTTGGTGAAAATAATTTGTTGACAAGACCTGCACTAACATGGTATTTCTGGGGTTTATGTGGGATTAGCAATGTCACGTGCAACATGAAAACTATTGTGTAAAAGGCTCATTTGAGATTTATGTTTAAAATATTATGCATTAGCAATCAGTCACACAAAGCTCCAATCCTAGTTCCTCCTGGGTCACAAAGCCCAATGAATTATGGAGCTACACTCATATCCCATGTATAGCCTGTGTCTGCCTCTGCTCCAGGTATGTGAGTGTGACATTATATTCCATTATGTTGGCTGTATGTTGGAGGTCTCTGCCACAGGGCCATTGTGAAATCACAGTAGATGTAGATTAATTAAATATGGATGCTTTAAATATAGACGTACTGAGACAAAGATAGCTGTATAGTAACAAATTTACTTACACATCCCTCATTTTCCTTTGACAACTGACAGCGAGGTGATTTGCAGTTTGAAACAGTTACCACGGTTACACCTAAGATTTGAAAAAATTTAGGTTTGAATCTTTGAATCTTTGAATCTGTACTCAAATGTCGACTGTTACAACATTTGATGGGTACAGAGGAGTATTCCAAAACTAAAATGGGAGAAAAGTGCCAAACAACTTCAAAGGATAAATCACCGTCTGGCAAACAACCAGCCATTAGTGATGGCTTTAGGCTTTGAAGACAAAATGCCCTATTATTTATATATATTAATATTATTAAATATTGCACACACACTGCACAACTCTCCATTTTAAGGAAACTAGTTGGAGAAACAGTTATGAATTTAAATTCTTGGTTAATACTGTCACCTTGGCTAATACTGTCTATGAGAGTTGTAGACTTGTTAAAAAGAAGGCCCTGAGCCTTCAAAGGGTTCTACAGGGAAACAGCCAAACATCCGTCTATTTCATTACACGTGTGGGTTAAATAACCTGTCACTGAATTTCCTGTCCTAGAAGAAATTATAGGGTTAACCAGGGGAATCATGATATTGGGCTGCAAAACACTTCAGTCTTCATTACGCTGGAAATGAGTAGAGAATTGATCACCTTCAACAAGTTTGTTTGTTTTTGAACTGGTGCATGATTAACACCTAATGTGCTCTGTGTCAACAACACCCACTTTGCATTGCAAATGCGATGCATTCAGGTTCAAGTGGAAATGATAAAAGCAGCGGAGGATGTGTGAGTAGATGGAGAATTCACGCGTTTGTTGTCCATAGGTGATCTCAACACTCTCCCCTGATCAGCACCCAAACATACAGCCTGTGTAAGAGCAGTCTCTTTTTATTATCCACGTTTTATTACCATCGTTTTATCCGCGTTGATGTTTTCAGTTTCAGAGCTATTTGCCACTCCAGAGGATTAGAGGAACACAGGAATGCAGTCTGTTACAACGCATCACAGTCCATGTGCTGTTTCCCTTGAGGAACAATTCAAGGATACACACAGTGCCTAGACATCTCTAATGAGCCATTCTGTCCCAATACACTAAGAGCAAGTCACTGAAACGCCATATCCTTGACATGCTGTCAAATTTTGTTGTCGTATTTGTAGTAAAGTAATAACTTTTCTTTAGATCACAACAGAAACTATATTCAAAGATTGGGAGACTGAATTATAAGATTTAAGATACAGTAATGGATATTATTTCCCTTCATTTATTAGCGAGAACATATTCAGTTTCACCAGCAACGTCAAACAGTGCAGCTAAAACATACTTACTATAGTTTGCAATTCACAATAATCACAAAAAAGTGGTTTGTGTATTGGACTCTCAATAGGAAGGTTGTAGGTTCAACCCTGCTGTTGGTGTAACTAAACTCCTATCTTACTTTTTTTAGTTCAAGAAGGAATTTTTGCTATTAGCAATACATTTCCTTCAGTGCAATATGCTTTGTGTAGCGTAAACATTTAAACTATTCATACTTCAAATATGTAGCCTGCCTACTATATGGCCAACAATCTCCAAAGCAGCGTCAGTGGCTCAATTGGATACTTGCGTGATCATGATCGATAGTCTCTCTCAGTAACGCGGGTTCAAAACACTAGCTATGAGTTGTTCTTTTAATAATGGCAACAAAAGCACTACTTGATTAAGATTAGAATAACAGATATATTCTGTTTTCCAGATAAAGGGAAAAACTTTATGCTTTTTCATCTGTTTTGATCCTTTAACTGAACTATAGCCTATACTAAACTGTAGGCATAGGCACATGTGCAACTACAGTCTAGTCATGTAGACCTATTGAGAAATAGACTACATTTCAAACTAGTTACAAACTTTTATAATGATGTTACATTTTCAAAACACTTAGGTCTACTGTTTTCCTACAGCAAGTATGTAGTATGTCTTTCTAATAAGCCTATTTGGCTGTATCTTCTGCCGTTTATGACGCCGTCACCACAAACTATGCTTCTAACGACACCTTGAGAGCTTTAGTTCGAACGACACAATTTAACAACAGTGTTACAAACATTCATTGGAACTATGGTTTTGGGAAACATCTGCGTCGTTTAACGATGCATCGTATTACATAAATCACCAACGTAGTTTCCTCCATAGTTCAGACTATGGTTTTTGGAACACTTGCATCCCAATTGTGTAGTTTCAACCATGTAAATTGCTAACGTAGTTAGCAGCGATGCTTTTGGGAAACACACCCCAGTATAGGTACAGTTTTTACTTTAATGCATATGTATTCCTTGTGTTTAAAATACAGGTAACTGCTGAAATAATTCCCAGATTAAAGTTAAGGACACAATTGGCACATACCTCAATAATTACATCTGAATGAGAAAAGACCCACAAAACAGCAGATAAAACCTCAAAATTCCATTAAAGAATTTTAAATTTTTAATTATGGGAGTTACCAGTTGCCAGAAAGGCATACACTCATTGGATTCCAATTAAAAATGTACCACTTACGTGTCTCTAAAATAGTCAATACAATAATTGAATTGACTGCAAATGCTTCTAACTAACATTATCAGGCCAACCATATTTTGCTCTTGAACTCTGACCCGTCCCACACCTACCCGCCCTCCCTCCTGTCCTTCCCCCTCCATGTTGGTGGTAATTCTACTAAGCCGTCAGTGCAAAACAACCCAGCTAGTTTTTTTTTTTTTTGCAGTTTAGTGTTACCTGTAATCAAAATTGCTGCGTCATCATGTTTTACTGCAAAACTTTACCACCTTACAGTTTAACATTAGAGAGGACCTGTAAGGCGACTCAGTAAGACCTTGAGATAATGTTCCTGTTTATGCCACAGGGGAAGGTTTCCGGTCTAAATGCTGACTGAGGGAAACCTTGGAGTGTCCAGGTGCACTCCGGCATAACAGAGAAAACGTTAGAGAAAAATATCTCCCTTATATGGAAAGTCTCCAGGATGACGGGAATTGGAGACTGGTGTGACATTGTAGTACTTGCCGCTATTCTAGGTTGTAACATTTGATGGGTACAAGAGTGGTACTAGAGCAGATACGTGGTTAGTATCTACTGGAGCAGCAGGGTTAGAACTTCTACTGGGGCGGACACATGGTAAATATGTCAGCAGATACAGTACATGTCCATTGTTTTGACTGCCAACTGGAGCAGATACAATGTTTGTTGCTTCTACTACTGCACACACACGATTACAGCTTAATATTTAAAATATTTAAAACACTATCTTGTTTTCTGTTGAACAGCAATAACATTTAAATTACGTTACAGATGAGTAATAGACTAAAGTGGCATATGGACAGATTCATAAATACGAGCAGATGACATGGGCCATGGGTCTCATTTTCTTGCTTTTAAACTGCACAATATGCAGTTGTAGAATTATGAATAATACACACACACACACACACACACACACACATTCAATGAAAGAACACAGGGGTGTGATGAAAAGATGCTCGTTGTCTGACAGCTGTGGGTCTAACCCTCACACACAGTCAATTGCAGTGATTCCGAATGCCATGTTAGATAAGGCCCGGTAATTAATTAACTTTGGTTATTGATGGTGTTCAGTGAGGTTGTGTTGCTGAGACGGTGCTGTGCTAATCTATTCTGTAATAATTTAATCTCATTAGAACATGTCTCCCATTCAGTCCTGTTGTGTGAGAGAACTGAGGGTAACTCTCGTCTGTTAACTGTGCTGTGAGCATGTTGCACACTTTATCACTGTATCCCTGCAGATGGATGGCTCTAAGAACAAACGCTATTGAGCTCTCAATATGAATACTGAGAATGTTCTGGAAACATTCTGTGGGCCCACTAGCTTCTACGGGTGCAGTAATTTGTAATGCCTGAACAAAACTGTACCTGCATCACAGGCCTGTGAGCCTCTTATTACCTGCTGAGATGAGTGGCTGTTGCATTGTTAATACCGCTGTCATGCAGTGTTAATTGAGATGTGATCGGCAATACATTCCTATTATGGGATTTTGTGTTCCAAGCTTTCTTTATTCGAGTCGCAGGAAAACAATTAAATGTTTACACACACACACACACAGTTTAATGATACTGTATAAATTGAAATTATTGTCTTTTATAATAATAAGAAGAATAATAATAATATTTGTTCAAAACACTAAGGTACGTTCATATGATGTAGAGGAAGTAGTGTGTATGGTTTCTGGCTGTAAACAGCCAATGGAGACTTTGCAATGAAAAGGACATTGTGAACACATCTCATCAAGACGTTCTGTTTTCTTCCAAGTGATTTTATTAAATCAGTTTTAATTTGTTGACAGCACCTTGTCATTGAAGCTTGCCTGTTACCACAGCTGGCCTCTTTCACATTGGCTGTAGTCCTGCCAGTGGCTGCCAGCAGACTTTAAACTCACTGTACCATGCCCATAATGCGCCTTCATGGAATGCAGTACACACACACCTTGAGTCTCTTTACCAAGTTACCTTTGAGCTTGACCGACTGTGACATTTGGGCAAGGCATTTAAGCATTACTCAACCCCTTAAGTGAATAATTCAGTGCATGTTTTGCATATTACATGATGCTGTGTGTTCCCACACAGCCTCTTGGTCGCTTTTATCAGATACATTTACTTGCGGTAAAATCATTTAACTCCTTACAGTAAGGGAAACTCGTTACATAGTGTAAAAGTAAAATTAGTAAAGTAAAGTATAAAAGTAAAATGAACCTAATCTTGTCGTCGCTTGTTCCTTGTGCACTGAATTGGAACACAGGCTCAGTGCTATGGAGGAGTGAAGCGACAAAATAATGCCATTACATATACAGTACTGTACTGTAACAGGACAACACATATTATTCAACAAAGCCTGTGCAATATGTACATTAAGCTAAGCAATAACCAAACATAAGCCAACCAATCCGTAACCTTGAGCCAGGAACGGTCTTAAGCGACAAGCGTTTTGTGGGTAATACAATAAAATAGTCAAAAACAACAACAAACTACAGTAACACCAGACTGTGAGAAGTAGAGAATGTGGCTAAGTGAACCACAGTCAATGTTCCTGTACCATGCAAACAAAGGTTATAATCTACTTGAAAACATTTAGCGATGACTTGCCACATTTATGTCATACCAGGGTAAATATTGTACAATTAGTAATAGTTTGATATAGCAATTGTTGAATATACGTAATATTGCCTAATGCTTATTTTTTGGCAAATGTTACTCAAATATATATTTTAATAACAGAAGCTTTGTTTGTCAGTGACATACAGTATGTGAGTCCATAGAAAGACTGATAAATACAGTACAATACATACCATTAAATGTACTGTTAAATGTACTTACTGTAGGCTGTAAGATTTGTTCAGACACTTTATCTGCATTGTAGGAATTCATGACATTTATCTAATTTTAGCAGACTAAAGAGACTGCAAGGTGAAGTGATTGCAATTATGAAGAAGCAAAAACATTAGGTTTGATGAAGGCTGTTTACAGGTAGGCTAGGCTTGTTCCTTCATATTTGCATTCATCGTTCATTCATCTTCCCTTGCTGGCTGTAAATAATGACAGGGTAAGCTAGCTGCTGCTTTGCAAGTCTATTCAAAGGGAACTTGCAAACTGTTGTCAGAATGATGATTGCAGTTTGAGCACACAGCCTCCTTCTCGTTTTATCCTGTAAGCCCTTCCTGTGATTTCCAAAAGGCTGTGAGGTCTATAGAGACATTACCTAGCAGCAGACAGGGTTGGGACTTTGTTATTGCTATTTACATTTACATTGTTGATTCACTCATTCTTTAAATGGCTTTTTTTGTTTCAGTTCCTTGTTTTAATAGTATGAAAAAACTATTTCCAATGCATCTTCTCAGTTGCTATAAACGTACACTGCCTACTGTATAGTGAACATATTTCTTTAAGGCACAATAGAGCAATATGACTGTACATGATAACTTATTTCATGATGCACAACTATGGGATAATCATTCATTATATGAATACTGTACTGGTTATTTATTTGTCATCAAAAACAGGAAGAATGATAAGCTATATAATACATATTGTATTATACTGCATAATACAATATGTAATATTGTATCATAGTGGGAGAGTCAGCCAAGAATGCTCAATTATTTAAGGAGACAAGTACACTACATTGAGAGACCTATCCTAGCTTGGTAATGTTTTAAAGATTATAGGAATTAATACATTTTATGAGCAATACATATATTTTTTTCTCTTCTAAGGTTTGAGATTTAAGGCTGGCACACTGACAGATTGAAACATTTGATAAATTAAACAAATCACAACCATGTACATTAAGAATACAGTTCCAGTTTGGATATTTAAACAAAGTTTTATCTAGCCAACATACAGTAGACCTTTTCAGCAGAAGTATTCTGTAGGCCAGAATGATGAATACTTGCCTACAAAGAGAACGTCCTCTATGTGGAGGAGTTTTGCTTTGGCCTGTGCCCTCAATAAAGGCTAGAACATACTTCACAGGAGCGGTCTTTGTGGGCCCAAAACAGCTGAAAGAAAATGTTTTTCACCTGACCCAACATTGAGATCCATATTGAAATAACCTAAGGATGAACTGATCCATTCCAAAAAGTTCTGTGTAAAAAAACAATACCCGTGCCAATTCTGGTCCAAAAGAATAAACAGAACAGGCAACGCCATAGCCTTTTACTAGGAATAGTGTTAAAAATAACATAGCCTTACAAATGCTACAGAACTGCACATTATAAACCAGTTTTTGATATGGTATATTGAAAAAATTGTAAACATTCACTCCCTATGTTCTATAAATATATTTGTATTCATCATAAAAGGCCAACAGAAGGGTTTGGCTCAGATTTGCGGGAGGTCTGCCTACAAGCATTTGATCTGATCAAATCTGAGAAAGCATGTAGTGTAAAGTATAAAACTGATAGTGGTTTTGTTGATTGTGTTTCTATAGACATAGGTTTTGTAGGCTGTTCTACAATATTTTTTATTAATGCAAGCAAATGCATTCAGTAGGTCCTTTCAGAATCATTAGGTTCTGTTCATGTGTTGTTGCAACAATACACTACAACTATGCGTTGATATTATACAGAACATGTATTTCTGAATACTTAGTTTAAGAAAATATGTTGCTTGTTTTGTATTGGAGTAATATTTGAACAGGAGTATCTACAGTACAGTACTTTGACTCAAGCAAGGGAGTCACTGTATGTTTCACCTCTGCTGACCACATTGGTGTGGTGTGTGGACCTCTGTGGACAAGGTGAAATGTGGCAATGTACACAAAAATCAGTACGAATGATACAATCTCAGGCAGGGGTCAGAATCCAGGAAACCAAATGCAGTCAAAGGTAAAGGAGGGCAAGACGGATGCATTAATCCACAGGGCAGACAACCTGAAAAAGCACAGTGCTCTTGCTCTCCCCACAGACGTCCTGCAATCAACCAAAACCAGCTCAAATGTGATTGGTCAATACTACTTGCATAAATTAAATCTTCTTCTAACAACGTATTGTGCCGCTGCCTACAGATTCTGCATCCATATGCATGTAAATATTACACTCAGAGATTAAGGATAGTCCTAGATTTAAAATGTGTTTTAATACAGACTAATGAAAATCTGTTTACTTGGTCATGGTGTACAGTACATAGTCCTAGATTGATTTTAGTCCTAAATAAACTAAGATGATTTATAGAATAAAGATCAGGAATAAATTGAGACTTAAACTGGGAGGCAGGTTTAACTTCAGATTAAATTTGTTTGTAAAAGACAAATGATTTACTTCAGTGAAGACCAACAATACTTTTTATTTTTCTTACTAAGATTATTATTATTATTCTTGTGCTTTACACTTCATGACATCTTGCTGGAATGTATTTTACACTATTACTGTACTTGTCCTACTCTGACCTTGTTTTTTTGTTTTATTTGCTCAGTTGTTGATGTAAATGTTTGTGTTTGTGGTTAGGGTAAGATGCAAATTAATTGCCCTCTTTGGGATTCAAGTTTTCAGAAACCTGAACAAATACCACCAGCTACAGAAGTGGCCCATTGTAATAAAAATAAATGCACTATTTTATTTCTAATGCATAAAGTAAATACTGTGGAGATAATTTCACCTTTGGAATCCAGGCTTTCATGTGCATTAGTGGTTATGGTTTTTGGCATGTGGCATCATTCACAGATGAACCGTGGATATGTGGTGTCAGTGAATATGCATGGATATTTGTAAATTGAGAATACATAACATAAAACTTCATGATAAACACATGCAAACTACAAGGTACAATTGTACATGCGATATTTATATATTTATATTATATACTTCCCTACTATACATTACTGCACCTTTGTGACGAAAAGAGAGCTGAGCCGGAAGGCAAAGCTCTCGATCTACCGGGCAATTTTTGTTCCTACCCTCGCTTATGGTCATGAAGGGTGGGTCATGACCAAAAGAATGAGATCACGGGTACAAGCGGCTGAAATGGGTTTCCTCAGGAGGGTGAGAAGCTTAGCCATCCGTGAGGAACTCGGAGTAGAGCCGCTGCTCCTTTGCGTTGAAAGGAGCCAGTTGAGGTGGTACAGGCAGCTGGTAAGGATGCCCTCTGGGTGCCTCCCTAGGGAGGTGTTCCAGGCACTTCCAGCTGGGAGGAGGCCTCAGGGAAGACCCAGGACTAGGTGGAGAGTCATAGGTTGCATAGACGGAACCCATATTCCCATAAAATGTCTGAGGTGCTGAGGAATACATGAACCACAAGAACTGGTTTTCCATAAATCTCCAAGGTGTACCCACTCCCGTTACCATTTTCAAACATTGTGGCACATTGAAAAGGTGCAAGTCACGACTCCTGTATTTTCCTTACCTCATCCCTGTATTATCGGTTTGAAATAGGAGATCATAAGGAAAAGTTGCTTTTTTCTTCTTTGCATCGCAGTAGGGTCTCATAAAGCCCATGTTTGGAAGAGTCGTTTTGAGTGTCTTCGGAAAACACTTTGATTCAAACCATGAAGGATGCTACACTCTCATAATTGTAACAGCTGTTTTTACCTACCTGAAACTACCTAAAACAGCATGCATACCTAGATCCCCCTTTACAACAGGATGACAATCCAGATGTAACTCCATTTGCAGTACATCATACCAGAGAGGACTTGCATACAGAGATGCTTTTGCATTACATGATTTAACTTTTCAAACATCTGACAGTTTGACTTTTTCCACATGTATTGAGCAAATGAATAATAATAATCTATTAATAATAATATGAATAATTCTCTGGTATAATACTGGTATAAAGAAACCCCCAAAGTATACATTTAATAAAACATGTTATTTCAGATATGCATTGTGATATTTGAGACTGTTGCATATTTCACTCCTTCATATTCATTTGCATTTCTTGCTCCTCCTTCAGGTACTCCTTTCGTTCATGAAGTCAGCCTTTTATGGAGTGTGACTTGTTTTGGTGACCGGTATTGAGGCAGACTCTGCCACTGAGGATGTGGAGGGTAAATTACTTTGCAACTTTTCATTGTCATCCTTTTGACTTTCTCATTGAATCAAGAACAGTTCATATATAATGAAATACATTGCACATTAAATGAAACATTTCACCCCAGATGAAAGAAACATAAATAATAGGTTGAAAGGAGAGAAGGAAAAGGCTAAATATTCCCAGTGTTGGGAATATCCCAAATATGAACTGTCTATAAGGTCATCATCTGGTATGTTTTCCAAAGGTTGGTGGTTCTCCATTATTCCTGTCCAGTAACTCATCCAACTTATCCATATATTTATTGACAGGTCCTCCACCAGTCACCCTCTCTATCTTCAGGCTTCTGCAGCAGTTTTTTTGTTGTTGTTTTTGTACTCTACAAAACCTGTGTATATGTAATGTAAATATTTCCATGTAAATCTATTGTTCACATAAGGGCAATACATTTTTGGAGCTAATAAAGCTGACAAATCATACCTAACTGAAGTTGTATTGTTCTTGTAGATGTTTATTCATTTGCATTGAATTCATTACAGATGGATGTTCATGCATTCCTTTTATTTGATTCCACAGCAGATGTGTGCTGTTTGTCTTCAGTGATGGGGTGTCTTGAGAGTGTTGTCTCAGAGCTTTCTCATGCTCAGTATAGGTTTTGCTTCTCCAGTTCCATATGATGTTAGGCTTTCTGTGTATAGGCAACCTCAGTCCACCTAATTCAGACCAGCACAGGTGGGTTTAAATTAACCTGGTTTACTTTAGTTCAAGATGTAGTAGTCCAGGGGTCTCATTTATAAAGGTCACGTACAGACAAAACAGGGCTAGAAAGGTTGTGATCTATAAAAAACAAACTTGACGGGAGCACTTTGAACCATGTGTGTGCACACAAATTTGATAAAATGGGAAACTGCGACTCCAATGGAAGAAGGAAGAATCTTATAGAGAATATAACTTCTCGCCTACTGCAGGGACATCGCTACAAATTTAAAATATAGAAACGCCTGATTGACAGACAGACGTATGAAGAGGCGCATGTTCTTGTTCTCTCAAAAGGTTTGATGGCATTATGCCACACCCCCTTTCCCCAGAATCCATTGCCTTGTGTGTGTGTGTGTGTGTGTTTTGTGCTGAATATATGTTTTGTAGTTGTGTATTTGTGTTTTAGCTTCAATGTTTTAATATAGGCCTTTTTAGTTTCGGCGTGTTATAGAACAATAACTACTTAGTTGATCATACAACAATTGTGATATTGGTTGGACACATGACAGAAAGATCCATATTGAATGAATTGCTTTTATACTGACTATACATATCAAGAATGTTATTAATAGTTTTTTTTATTGTAATTGTTTTCCTACGCGATACATTCGACTAGGCTATATTTTGGCTACATATCTGTATTTGTGCCTATGGTTGGTGTTGGATGGAATAAAATTGTCAAAGTCATATTAGATCAGTGTCTCAAACTTGACAAAAGCTTGTCCATAATGAATTCCCCACTAACCAGGAATCTCTAGTGATTAAGTGAAATTACATTTGGGGGGGTTTCTGTTAGCTTTTGCCGTCTTTGCAGTCATCAGTGAATATATATTCAGGGAGTTTCAGTAACCATTTACAGGAAATGGTGGGTGTTAATTGGGTGGGACAAGACGCTCGTTCATGTATGATAGATTTCAAGTAGGTTGTGAATTATAAAGGAAAACCGGCATGGGATGTGGTCACTTTTTTATAAATCCAAATATTTTTGTGCGCACGTACATTCTGTGTTTCGTTCGTACGCAACATTGTAGTTTGAATTCTACAAAGAGTTTAATAAATGAGACCCCAGGTGTTCGTAATCTCTAATTCTGTGCTTCAGAAAGCTATTCATTAATTTGTGATTATATATTCTGGAATAAATCCTACTGGTACTCTACCCTAATTTAAACCCAGTCTGGGAACTGCCCCTATACTGTATATCACATAAGGCCATACCTAAATCAACTAAAGTACATTAAATAATAAGTAACCATGTCACAATGAATATTCCAGTCTGAATAGCTTTTTGGAGAACTTCTGAATTCGGCAATGGCTTAATAATACTGGATATAATTAGGAATTTAATACCATATCCTCAGGCCAACATCAAAGGCTAACGCAACATAACAAAAGGCCAACCTTTGTGATGAGGTTCATGCCAATGTGGTGAGTAGACCTGCTGAAGGGGATTGTAGAGAGTGGGCAAGGGTGTTACATTCTCCAGGAGGTTAATGAGGTTAGTGGAACATGATTATATAGAGCCTAAATGTGAGGAGCACTATTTTACATGTAAGTTGATAGGCAGGAAGCCAGTGAAGTCGGATGAGCAGAGGTGCTTCATAACTGGTTGATTTGCCATGTGTAATGGTCCTTACTGCCGTTTTGAATTATCTGAAGCCGTTGAAGTACTTTATTAGGGATGCCAGACAGGATGGAATTGCAGTAGTCAATGTGGGATGTAACACAAGCATCAACCAGGATGTCTGCGCTATGCTAAGTGAGAGCTGGGCATACAGTAGTCTTGAGATTTTCTGTAGATGGATAAAGGCACTGTGAAATCTATTATTTGTGTTTGTGCGCAGTGATGGGGAGAGTGCTACCTCAAATAACACCAAGGCTCTGATAGGAGTAATATGGTGCAGCCGTCTATGGAGTGGGTGAAAGCGTTCATCTTCACAAGAGCTGATTCAGAGCCAATAATGAGTAACTCAATCTACTGCTGTTTAGTTTCAGATCATTTTAGTCAGGTTGATTTCACAAAGCTTGTGCTGGGTGAAAGAGAGACAGTGGGCTTCGTAGACATGGGAAGCTGATACAGTAGCGATATGGAGTGGTAGGTGATAGATGACTGAGTCCTGGTGTATTTATCTTTGCATTTTATGATTTAGAGCGTGGAATTCACCTTGGCAGACTACGTATGTCTAGTCTATCTATTCTAGGATATAAAAAACTCCTGTTTTTGGTCACATTATATGTATTATCATCAAGCATTACTTACTGTAATCAGTGTCTAAAACATGGCAACAATAATGCGTGTGTGTGTGTGTGTGTGTGCACATTTCCTCCATATAATATTTAGCTAGTAGTATACTTTTCTCACAGCATTTAAGGAAGATTTCCAAATGCCTACTGGCAACACAACAGGCCTTAAAACCTCAGGTTTATACAAGAAATTGGCACAGTGTTTTATGACACACAATGGGCCTTCAACAGAGAACAAGGGAGGTTCCCGTAAAATGAACACTCAAATACACCCCGTCTGCCTGGTGTGTCTGGCAGTGAAGCCTCTCTTTGATTTCAAATGGAATCTACAACCCGTCAATGTCGATCAAACGCCTGCTTGTCTGGTCTGCTTATTTAAGATAACGTCTTTGTCATATTAAACATGCTCTTTAAGAATTTCACTCCCCCCCCCCCCTATTTTTTAACTCGCTGCAGATTCCGAAGTCATCTACAGGAGCCGTGACGGTCATGTGATCAAGTTTAACATCCTGATGAATGAAACCGAGATTGTTTTGACAAACACAACATTTGTAAGTAGAGATGTATTTTATGTATCACTGCTGTCTGATGACTGTCAGTATCTAAATGTTGGCTTTCTGGGATATTAAGCAACCTATTCTCAGGCTGCAATATATGGTGTGGTACAGTTTCTAAACCTAGGCTCATAGAATGTCTATCTACTAATATATATATATATGTACAAGTTATTGTGATATTACTTTGTCATGTGCCACACTGTCATGTGCCATGTCATGTGTGTGGCTGACCTGTATGTTAGTTATATTGTAATTGTAAGCATTTTTTTTACATTCTTCAAGGGACCGCTGTCAACAGCTAGACAGCTACAGTAGCTAAAGCTTAAACATGTTCTTATGTTAGAACAACACATAAACACAGAAAATACTGTATATTGCTGTATAACATCACTCTACTGATTAATTATGTCATTTTTATCACTTTGCTGTCTTTATTCCAGATCAATTTCAACGTGGCAAAATATTCTATATCTCCTGACTTAAAATATGTACTCTTTGCTTATGACGTGAAGCAGGTAAGTTAATGAGAACAAATTGAGTTGTTACTATTGTTCATGCTGAAACTGAAAATATGTGCTCGTGTTTTTGCTACTCACTTCATATTTTATCCTATTATTCACAACTAAATTACACACTCTGTTTGACATTGAAAACAAAGTTTGGCATTGGAAAAAGCAAAATAGGCATTGATTATAAAAACAATCAAATGAAAAAAAATAAACATTGTCATTGAAACACTTATTTTGAAATTAACTTTGGGCACAACAAATATGTTTTTATGTTTTGTTGTTTATTCTGATGTGCTTTCTCAATGACAATCATTTATTTGTTTCTTAATCTCATCTTTTGTCAGTGCTTTTCTTGCGATGCAGGGGTGTTTTTGCTCACTGCAAGTAGTCAATTCAAGTTACTGTCTCTGTTTTGGCTTGGAATTGGGAAGGGTTTGGAGGGGACAATGACAACTGAAAACCTGTCATACTCACTAGTATGTGCGAGAGATTTTCAGTAGTGAATGTGATTTATTTAATTTAATTAACATTACATAAACACCTGGTCCACATCACCATCTGATAATTAAAGTTCCGGGTGCAATGCGAGTTTGTTTCTATGCAATGGACAGGTAATATTCATTCAGGTTTGTACATATAATTAGTACCTTCTATCACAAACATGATGCAAAATAAAATATGAAAAGTATCCCATGCACTCTGGAAGGGATCAGCAGTGAGGATTAGTGACACTGAGATTAATCATGACTCATTTGCATGTTTTGCATAAGGAGCCAGATTTAGCATTTGGAAAGATGCGGCTAATTCACCACAGGGCCGGTTAATTTGCTGTAATTTATTTCAAACCTGGGTACAAACAGACATTTACTGTTAAAGCTAAACAGAACAGTGTAGAGATATTTTGAGGCTTTTTTTTACCTCACTGCTTCATAACGCAGTCAGAAATCACACAATAAATTGCACAAAAATAGCTGCCAGATTAGCCATGGTTCAGGAATGGACTAGAGGTATTCTTCAAATGTGCTGTCAATCTGACACCAGTGTCATGCATAGAAGCTGTTACTAAATGGTTGATACTCCAAATATTTAAAAATGAAAAACAAATCTGCAACACTGTTTTCAAACAACGTTGGGCATACTGTATAGTTTATACAGTTTATACTGTAAGGTTTATATGGACATTCAAAACATGCACACTTTAAACAAATGCTATTATACACATTTGACTGAGCAAAACAGATATAAGTAAGAGGGGTAAAGCTGTTGTCCTCAGCAGAGATCAATTGATTCCCTTCTTGGCTTGTTCCTGCTAGCCCTGGAAATGTCACAGGAATATATAAAAAAATGAAACAAAGCAACATGCCACTAAATATCTGCTTCACATGAGCATTGAAACCTGTCATGAAGCAATACTGCAGTACCAGGATTTCTGACAATTGTTTACAGTTCTAACGGTCTGTACTGCACTGATCCCATTTTCAGAAGTGTTTATATTCCATCTGGCTGTCATACAGCTTGGATTTAACACACTGACTCCCTAACATAAAACATGCACATTTTTGGAGACATTGTTATCATCACTCTCAATCACTGACACGTTTCTCAAAGAAGTGCTGTACTACATTTTGTACATGCTGTTGTATTTCTTTAGAGAAATGAACAAATGTTTGGTAATTCAACTCACGTGTATTTCTTGTGAAAAAATGAAGCAGGAAACTGACAAATCTCATTTAGCGTTTAACTGTAGAATGGTATGCTTTTATCTGCCTACATTTGTAACAGAGCCATTAGACTTGATAAAAGCTTGCAATCTCTGAACAGCCTGTGTGCTTGTCACTCCTGGAGCACTGTACCATCATGCTACATTACTAATTACGCCCTTTTGGAAGTGTGAATTACACTTAAAAATGTCATTAACATTGCCAAGAGTTTTGTTCGCCTCTCACTGTGAGTGTAATACTTTCTTTTTCTGACCGTTTCAATCTTCTTTGAAGAGCTTGCAGAGTCGTGCTGATGAGATTGCGTTATGAATGATCTATTCCTAATAATGGCCCACATTTTCATCCAGCACGGCACCACTCGCCTCCAACTCTTATTAAAGGACAAATAAACCTGGTGGGGAATCACAGATGTGGGGATGAAAAATGTACCAAAGCAGGAGAGAGGCAGAATGTATCAATGCAGAAAAAGCAAATAGCTAGCTGACTGATGTATTATTTCACTGAAGGAAAAGTGCACCTGCGTCCCTAAACACTGCCTCAGTATTCCTGCCATCTGCAGGTTCATTTAGATTACGTTTGCTTGAGCGAGGTGCCAGGGGGGAAGCTGCACCTCTTCATTTATCAACATCTCTCCAATCACGTCAAAGACAGGTCACATGAACCAAATAGCTTGGCGTTGGGGTTCTGCTGGTAAATGCTGGGTCCCCAAACATCATGAATCTAAAAGTCCCTGGTTACACATGGACAGTTGGATAGAAGTTTTACCAGAGATGAACACAAAGGCCGCTTTCAGTGCCATATTATGGTTTGTTACATTCCTCTGAACTTAGAATGTAACGGCTAGTTTAAAGATACATTGTTTTATTGTCAAAATGCCCCCAGAAATGCCCCCAAAAATGCCCCCAGCGCACTATTGATGTTTGAACTCCACTGTCTACAAAATTGGTCAGGGGAGGGGTAGAGAACAGTTTACGCCTATCAGTGCTGTAGGGGGAAGAAAAATAGATTTTAACAAAAATCTTAATTGCACCAAAATGTGATCAATATATAAATATTTCTATTCACATTTTCCAATATACGTACTGTATATGCAGTACACAGTACAGTGTAAAATGTGTACACTTTCAGAACCTTTTTTGTGCTCACACACTTTTCAATGTCTTCCATACTGTACATACTGTACATAAAGGCCTACCTGCACGCACAGGACTGAGGGCTCTTTATTAACACTGTGACATGTGTCATCCTTATCTGTCATGCCTCATTCATGCGTAAAGAAGAGTTATGTTTATAGTCTGATTTACATTCTTAGAGAAGTGAACCAAAGTTTAATTTTGATAAGGAGAGGGGAGAAGGACAGTGCTAATCTCCTGACATTTAAATTGGAATCAAGGATATGAGTCTATTAGACACAGACACTATCAATTTGTGTTGCTCCTCAAATTGTGTTGCACACTTTTTAATCATGATATGTTGATTTGATACATGCAACCATTTTTGCTCAATGATGGCCTCTTCTCTTTGACCACATTTAAGATCTGATGAAGCTTAAAATGTCACAGCAGTTCCAGTCCAAAGGTCATATTGTCCATGCTTTGCTTATTGGGGGAAACCTCTGGATGTGTTAAATGCTTCAAACATCATTTGAGAACTTCAGCAAGTTCATTGTCTTTTCTATTCTATGTGGTCTTATTTGTCAGGTTGCCCAATCTGTTCTGTCAACCGATAGAGCAGTTCCACCCGTCTTACAGTCCACATGCTAGCCTCAACCTATTCCGTCCACATATACTCATTTCAGTTGTTACATTTATTTTAAGCAGTACGTAGCCATCTTATCAAACATATATACAATACCTGAAAACAGCCATAGTTGCAGTCTATAAACGGGGTTAAAATTGGGCTATATTTCTTTGTGCTATATTTATTTTTAAGGTAATCTGGGGATATTACTTCATCCAAAACTATAATCCAAAACTATAATTTTTTGCTATGGTAGTAGGACAAGCTGACAAGGTAGAGGGCTTTTCACATGGGAATTGGCATACTGGTCACCATCCTGTCTCATGTGATAGGCAAATCTACTGCAGAGTCACAGAAGTGATGTCTGGTTTTGAGGTAACCATGAGAACAGAACAGTAAACAAACCATGTGGAAAAATCAAAAGATATGTGTATTATTAACAGTCTTTAAATAAACCTAGCCTACTTTATATATAAATTAAGACAACGTGGTAATTATGATATGCATGTTATTGCATTTTATTATGTCAGCCTATTTGGTGCACTCTGTCTGGTATGGTTTGGTATACGGTAAATGCTTGTGATACATACATTTAAAAAATTTATAATTTTATGACAATCCTGTCAGGTGGTTCGGCTGTGCTGCTTGCTATTTTACATGCCTACAAGCAAATGTGGGTGTCGCCGGCACTTCAAAAGTTAATATAATATATCCGATTGTATCTCGTAGACTGGTGGCCACGTGCTCTCGATTAATTCGCACTACAAACATTTTCTATGGGTTTCCATGATGGCCCATGATGAACACGCCAAACACATGATTTACTTTAATCTTAATTGTGATCTGGCGAGATTATGCATCCTACTTCTCTAAAGACTGCGCCGCTGCTTTTTACCTGCCGGTAGGCTACTGGCTATTGGATATAATGCCCGGTACCGCTACCGCTACATTACCGGGGTGGTCGCAATCTGAATTGAAACAGTTTTTTGTTTTACCTACTGACTAATGGAAATGCCTACTGCCTGGCCACCGCTAGCAACCCAAACTGAACTTGGAAATAAATGAAGAACAGAAAAGGAAAATGATTTGACCTTTTTTGAGTGAAGTCCAGGTAAATCCCTCTGGCAGTAGATTAGACTTTGAGTAGGAAGCTCCACAAAATACACTTAACTTGAGCATGTTCACATATCTCCTGCAAGCACAAATATAATTTATATTAACACCGTTTTTTTAGCCATGCTCTTTGTTGGCGACTTGACTTGTTATAACACAGTAGCAAACAACAGTAACCTACCATCATTTTTTGTAGCCTAGCTAGCACATACCGGTATATTGAAGTAATTGGTGTCTGACTTTTTTTTTTGAAACATATAAATGCCTCCAACCCGATTACGTAACAATGAATAAACTGCGATTAATACACAGGTGCAATTAATAGACAAGTTTATTTAAAAAATTACATAAAATACTTACCTGTGGTTAAAATACGGTGCTGTTAATAGTCGGGCGATTGCTGTAATTAAAGGCTAGCACTGCAAGACTATCCACATACAGACTTTAGACAAATCTGGCGATCAGTTTGTGTGTGCTGCCGTCTCGCTGCGTTGGGGAGTCGTAGCACTTTTTGACAGGTCACTGTTCCATCTCGATTAATACAAAGACTTGAAAGTTGTTAAATTCTGACACTAAGATCTCATGCATGACTATTTTCTTAAAGTTAAAGAATTGCATAATAAGTAAGAATTGAACATGTCACATACGTGTAGGACATAACCATGATGCAGGCATAATGAAGTGCGGGACAGTCACATTAAATAATATTGTGGATTCTGCAACATACAGTACATGTGCATCTCAATAAATTGAGTAATGTGAAAAAGTGAAGTATTTTAAATAATGCAATTGACAAAGTTAAACTCATATACAGTACAGAATATTGTGGATTAATTACACACAAAGTGAAATAGTTCAAGCCTGTATTTGTTTTAATAATAATGATTACGGTTTACAGCTACTGAAAACCCCAAATTCAGAATATAAGAAAATTTGAATATTGTTAAAGAGAATTATGCAATATTGTAGTCCGTAAATGGTCTCTCAGTATAGTTCAGTAGGCTTCACAATCATGGGGAAGACTGCTAACTTGACAATTGTGCAGAAGTCATTGACACCCTCCACAAGGAGACAAAGTCTCAAAAGATCATTGCTAAAGAAGCTGGCTGTTCACAGAGTGCTGTATCATGTATGTACTGTAGCATAGTCATAGAAAGTCGGTGGAAGGAAAAAGTGTGGTAGGAAAAGGTGCACAAGCAACAGGGATAACCGGAGCCTTAAGAGGATAGTCAAGCGAAGACCATTCAAACATGTTGGGGAGGGGAGCTTCACAAGGAGTGGACTGAGGCAGGGGTCAGTACATCACACAAGGAAATGGGCTACAACTGTCACATTCCTCGGGTCAAGCAACTCCTGAGGCAACGTCAGAAGCATCTTGCTTGGGCTGAGGAGAAAATTAACTGTTCTGTCTCTCAGTGGTTTTCATATGAAACTACATTTTGCATTTAATTTGGCAATCTAGGTCCCAGAGTCTGGAGAAAGAGTCGAGGAAAGGCACAGGATCCAAGTTGCTTGAAGTCCAGTGTGAAGTTTCCACAGTCAGTGATGATTTGGGGAGCCATGTCATCTTCTGGTGTTGGTCCACTGGGACATTTTAGAGGACTTCCTTGCTTCCTTCTGTTGACAAGTTTTAAGGTGATGCTGATGTCATTCTCCAGCAGGACTTTGCACTTGCCCACACTGGCAAAGGTACCAATACCTGGTTCAATGACCTCCACCACATAGAAAATGTATGGGGTATTGTCAAGAGGAAGATGAAACACAAGACCCAACATTGCAAATGAGTTGAAGGCCGCTATCGAAGCAACCTGGGCTTCCATAACACTTCAGCAGCGCCACAGGCTGATCGACTCCATGTCACGCCACATAGATGAAGTAATTCATGCAAATGGAGCCCCAACCTGATTGCTTGTACATAAACATACTTTTCAGAAGGAAATGAAGAAGAAAGAAAGAATGTCTGTATTATTCCATATTCATATTAACTGAGATATTGAATTTGGGGTTTTAATAAACTGTAAACCGTAATCATCAAGATTAAAACAAATACAGGCTTTAACTGTTTCACTTAATCCACAATATATACATGAGTTTCACTTTTTCAATTGAATTATTGAAATTACTTAATAACTTTTCCATAATATTCTAATTTATTGAGATGCTCCTGTATTTTAAGACAAAATACAACTGTCTTAACTGCTCAAATCAATCTGCATTTTTTATCAACAACAAAGTCAGTATTATTGTTAAAGATGATTTATTGAAAGAACCCATTAGCAATTATGGTAACATATCGGCACGCTACATGTAATTGTTTAACCCAAAATAGATATGCTTATTTTGGTCATATCAACATAGAAAAAACAGAAAGAATATTTTTTTCATCTTACATGCCGGTTGCATTTGTTTCTACTGCGAGGTGGCTTTACTGTACAGTATATGCTTAGTCGCACACCAATCACATAATTGCTTATTTTGCATTGCATTTTCTTTCAAAATTGACATTTGCCACAATGTTGTACCAGCTGAGAACTGTACAGGTTATTCCCAATTTCCTAGACATCATTGTCAAATGTCACATAGAAAGTAAAGGTAAAAGTACAAATTGGACACTTAAGGACAACTTTTGCATTCAGATGCATGCACAATTTGTAGGGAGCACTCACTGGCGGCTTGTATACGTCGCTGGATTCTTCTATAAGACATACTCTTCTCTCCTAAGCAGCTGAAAACTACATTGCTACAATGAGTTGGGTCTGCTGGTTGTATCAGTGGCAATGAATTCAAACTACTGACGTCTTTTATCTACTGCTATACCTTTGGCAGAGCATAAAAACGCAGAACAACGCAGAACAAAGCATTTTCGCAAAACGGATATACAGAGCAGTGGCGGCTGGTCTTTTCAGACACAAGGGAAGCACAGTTGATTTGGAATGAAATCAATGGAGGCACTGGTCTGCCATCATCTTTGATTTTGAACCTTTCCTGAAGTAAAGTATAGGCTACTGTAACAGTGCATTCATCAAAGATTACCTATATAATGTGGACCACAACATTAGCAGTGTCTTCCATTCATCTGTGGTGCACAAAAAGCAATAAATTACTATATGTATAATCACAAAACACAAAGAATTTACCAAAGGAGACTATATTTACAAATAGGCTATATTTATTATTTACAACATTTGATGGTTTACAAATAGCTATACATTGAGAACTCTAACTGACTTCCTTTAGAGACAAAGTATAAAAAACATCTTTCCTTTACTAAAGGACATTTCTTGAATTCTAACAAGGTGTTTTAGGCAGCTGCGAAAATAACTTTTTATGGGAGTGAGTTACTCCCTTTGACGTGTACTTTTAGGCTTTGTAACATTGCAGACAGTTTAGTCACTTGAGATGAAGATTCAAATTATAAATGGGTACAGAATTATTAGTCTAGAGCTGGTTGTATCTACACTACTACAGTAGGTACAGTATAAGTACACAGTCAAAGTTTAAACATTTAATAATAAAGTAAACGAGTCTTAATTTTCCTTTGTGTGTGTGTGTGTGTAAATATGTATAGTATTTTTTTCATTTTCTTTTGCAGCTGCAAAAAAGGTCTTGGGATAAACACGCTCTCTCAAACATACCCGTAATACTGGAGGTGTTGTGCTATAACTGCATCACAGCCTTGGAAATTATATACTATATTGCTTAAGCTCATGAATGGCAAAGGGGGCACAGACATTTGTCAGAGCCATCTGTTAGAGCAGCCAAGCCCCCTAGCCTGAGAGATGACTCACCTCAGCTTGTCAAAGCTATTTTGGTGGGAGCCTCAATCACTCATCCATCTGGTCTGCGTTGCTTTAATGCTGACGGCTCCTTTAAGCCCTTAACGTTTGTGCATAATTCACCACATTGGACTGCGCCCTTTCTCCGATTGAAGAAGGCCTTTTTAATTCAGGCTATTCATCCTGCCATGATGTCGTCCTGGGTTTCAGCTCAAACACATACATCAAGCATATCCTAGTATATATATTTCATTCTCTTCATTCTCTTTCTCTGGTATCTTTAAAAAGAGCGTTGCTTTGTCCTGAAGGCATGAAAACACTTGACCTTTGAACTGTTGTCACATTATGAGGACAATAGAAGACATGCAGTCTTATTCAAGCCCTTTGTGCACAAATCATCCTATAAACATGGTAAACATGTATTTTATCATTTAAAGATGGCATCAGCAATTCTGGAGAAAAAATGTATTTGAACTCGATCAAAACAAAAACGCCTCTCCTTTAGGGTGATCCCTCAGAAACTATGCTGCTGCATTTGGACACACATTGCCAAGTCTGGGATAGTGTTGTGTGGTGTGTTCCTGTTTCTGGAGTGTAGAAACACCTGATTATGTTTTCCAGTGTGTGCACATAGAAACAGCTAGCAGACCATGAGGAGTCATCACTGTATTTGACACAAAGCTTATTAGCGTTCAGTCTCTGACTCCACCTTTTAATAAAGGAAGCGTCTTCAATTGAGTTCTTGTGCCCCCCGATCCCCATACAGTATTTCCTTGTCCTGAAACAGATGAATGCTGAAAGGGGAGAGAAGACACGAGCCTATAGGATCTCTAGGGCTAGGAGCACAGAGAACTGCATGGGCTTTCACATCAAATCAACGAGAGCATTTCAGACGAGGGCAAGGTAGACAAACTAAAGAGGCTATAAAGATGTGTTGACATCAGACGTCAATACACAACATGTAGACACAATAGCAATGAAAGCTCACTATACTCTACATGGAACATGGTTTTTAGAAGAGGTCTCAGCGTGTGTATTCACAAGTATTGATGGCTAATTGCATGAATGTTATTCCCATGACAATATGCAAAGCCCTGGACACACACACACACACAGGGTGCTATTATTATTCCTGCCACAGCTGCACCAGGGGGCCACATAGCGCTATATTCACTATGCACTCTCACCCCTCAACACCCATCTCACACACACACACACACACACACAAACACACATATTTCATCCAGTAGGATGATGGCGTTTCTCAGATGAAATTAAAATGTCTCATTCCACAGCTGTCACCCATGCAAATTGCATTGTCTATAGATTAGTTGAAAACAGCCAACGGTCTATTTCATTGGATGCCCCCGTCTCTCTCTCTCTCTCTCTCTCTCTCTCTCTCTCTCTCTCTCCATGATGACATTGTGCTGCTTTATTGTGAATATTTCATGCTGTTGTCTCTCTCGCTCCACTTCCCCACCTGTAGGTTTATCGTCATTCCTACATGGCTTCCTACAGTATCTACAATATTCATACGCGGTACGTGCGTGCGTTTTTGTCTCCATTTTTTTTCTTACTGTGTGATGTGTGTTGCCATTAAAGTAAATCTCAGCACTGAAAGCTTACCAGGAGCTTGTCATTCTCATTTGCATGCCATTATGAAATGTTTCCTATCAGAATCACTGTGAAACCCAAATAACTTCCAAGCCAATCTCCTGAAAATAAAAGGTGGTTGATATTCATAGAACCAGGTTGTTGATTGCCAAAGCTCAGCTGTTTAAAGTCACTATGAAACAGCTGGTTAGACACTTAGTCGTAAAATACTGATGACTCATCCTGCATGTGCCAACATACAGTATATTATTAGAACTTGTTTTTAATTGTAATGTTATTACTAGTACTAGTAGCAATACTGTTACAGTAATGCATTATATGTAAGTCTGTTGCTGGGAAGTAATATGTTGCATTGTGTTGCAGGGAGGTGTGGGAGCTTAACCCACCAGAAGTGATGAATTCAGTTTTGCAGTATGCTGCCTGGGGTGTCCAGGGTCAACAGCTTGTAAGAACAACCCACCCGCACCCACCCACACACACACGCACACACCCACACACACACACACACACACACACACACACACACACAGCCTAAGATGATTCACATCACCATGGTCAAATCTGAGGGATTGTGTTTCCTTACTCATAGTGTGAAGAAGAGTCACGGTTGCTGCAATTAAGACAGTCTTATCATAATTGTGCCACATTGTAGCAGCTGTACTTCATTTCACAATTTGAAGGAATCTAATGAGATACTAATATTGCTTCTTTATGGCTTCTTATTGTATTTTATCTACATAACACAGGAGGATGGCCTATTTTGTTGACAGCTAAAATGCTTGAGTAAAGTGGAGTGCTCAGTGTGGATCATTTCGGAATAAATCAAGCACACCTCCATTAGAAAAGCATTCCAGAGCTGTTTGGGGAAACACAGACAGATGCATGTGCCATACGCTGCATCATTAGCCACAAGTATGTCTATTGAAACCATGGCACATCACGCTTATGGTGGAAAAAGTCGATCTTATTTTGAGAGGCTTGCAAAAACATTTCCCTAAGAATTAGTTTATCTTCAGCCATTAGCAAAGTGACACATTTCTCAGTTAAGAATATAAATTAGGTGCCAAATGGTCTTGGGTACTGCACGACATATAGAAGTATATGGTGAAATATAGTTCAGCTACTGTACATGAAGTAGGCCTATAGCTGGTATAGTGGAAAAGACTGCTAATGACATAATGTGTGTGTGTGCGTACTTGACGTCAGTTGACCAGTATAAACATTGAAACCGATATAATTATTAATTTCCACCTCTTTTAACAAAATATGCAACATTAAATCTCAGCAACAGACGTTCAAATACTATTTAATTCAGGTTGTTAGGCTGCCCACAGAAAACACTCCACTTGCAGATGGAACAACTGGCCAAGTCTGTCTCTCTCTCAGCGCATATACCCCAGCAATACGGCCTTCTGCAGTGATTATGTCTTGATACCTTTAATCTAGACAAACAACAGAAGGCCATATTGGCTACGAGATTGTGTTGGAGCTGCCTTTAGTAATAGATTTCTATGTAATACCACATAAGGCCACAGACATCTGGCTTTTTAGAAATGCCAAAGTAAGATTCTGAGTTTAACTGTCTCTGTCTAAGGCAGAATTTGTGTCTAACTGGGAGATGGCGTCCATGGGGAGCTGGCTTCACACGCTGGAATTTCCATTTGCCTGATGGTTTAGATGCATGTCTCATTCTGCGGGAAAGAGATTTATTTCAATTTGGAAAGAGTGTTTGCCGTCTGAATGCTTTACTACTCAATTGACCCGCATGCTTCTTTGATTGATGGTCTGAATGAAGGTATTATAGGACTAAGATTGTAACCAATTTCCCACTGTTAAAACTGAGTGTAGGATTTGTACAGAATTCATTGAGGTGTCATTACAACCTGCTTTAATGTTTATTATTGCTTGTCAGTCTTTACTAAAGGACATCTATTCTGCAAACTGTGTTTCATAATTTTCATATTCTTCTTCTTCTCACGTGTACATAAACGTAAAGATTTAGAATTCCTCTCTTTCCCAAATACGCATTTGATTCCACAAGCTGTTTTGTTTGCAGACCTTAGCTATCACTCAGGGTGTCAGAATTTGACCACCTGAAGATGAATGCTGCAGCATACTCATTTCTCTTGGGAGTGTGACATGCTCTCCTATCTGACTCTGTCCAGCTCTCAGATACAACAGCCAATCAGGGCAGTGATTACTTCAACATGCACTGCCCACAGCTTGCTATAGAATTGAGGTTGAAAACCACACTACAAATAATGGTTAAGATGCTTGTTTGGGTTTTGCTATATTAAATAATCAAACATATTATCAACAAGGTATTGAAAAAAAATAAAAAATAAACATAACAATTTTGCATTTTTAAACGACAGCCTCTTTTTCCCTCTTCAGATCTACATATTTGAAAATAACATCTACTATCAATCTGATGTTAAGAGTGACTCACTACGGCTGACATCCTCTGGAAAAGAGGGAGTCATATTTAATGGGATTGCTGACTGGCTGTATGAAGGTAGGTGGGAAGGTAGAGTCTGATTTAAACATTCTCAAAGGTAAACTACAGGTAAAGCAAGCAGTTATCTGAGCCCATTAGTTTGAGTGACAGATTTTAACATGCAAACTGATAATTTGGGACAAAACAAAGGGACATGGCTGTCAGCAAATAACAGGCAATAGGAACTGCAGATAAGATTTGCAAACAGCCTGTAAAAGATACTCTACAATGACCCGAAGGAGGCAAGAAGGAGGGCTTTTAAATACCATTCATGTTCACTCTGGACAATAAAAATATATCTGTGGAGAAACTCTCCTTAAATTAATTGGTGATGATTTTATCTTTAAGGGCATGCACTGCATCCATTGTTATTACTTTTAATATCCATCCATCCATCCTCATCCGCTTATCCAGAGTCGGGTCGCGGGGGCAGCAGCTCCAGCAGGGGACCCCAAAC
>JAODTR010008537.1:0-55909 GCA_025399935.1 Amblyopsis rosae | reverse complement strand
CTTCTGAACCATTCTTAGTCTGGCCCCTCCCCTGAGACCACTTTGCCTTGGGAGACCCTACCAGGAGCACAAGGCTCAAGACAACACAGCCCTCAGGTTCATGGGGGCACCCAAACCTCTCCACCACGATAAGGTGATGGTTCCCAGAGAGGAACCACAGCATTTATAAGATGCTTTTATCCCAATCTGAAGCTATACCCTCCCAGGTTGAATTGATGTGATTGGGTGCTTGGAAAGCAGATCGCTCCCGGCTTATTCTTAACAAGCAAAAGAACCACAGACACAGCGAAAAAAACCTTTTGATCGCAAAGAGGGCTTGACATCTTTCCCATTGTTTTTGGTCCATATGTGGATGATACTTCCACAGTTTGTTTGTGTGTGCGGGTGCGCGCGCGTGTACGTGTGTGTGTGCGTGTGCGTGTACGTGTACGTGTACGTGTACGTGTACGTGTGTGTGTGTACGTGTACGTGTACGTGCACGTGTATGTGTACGTGTGCATGTGCGTGTACGTGTGCGTGCGTGCGTTTGTTGTGTGCTTGCGTCTCAGCGAAAACAAGAGCTCTATAATAGGAGATTAAGCTTGTACGTCACATAAGACAGGAGGAAATGGAGCTCGGTTCACTTCAGAGAGGAGCACTCACAAACTGTATGTACATATCATTCTGTACGGGGCAGGTTGGGGGGTGGATGCTCATTCTGTGTCTGCAAGGAGATGCTGTGGTTTGTTTAGAGCTCTCCCTGGGCATAAACAAGCAAGAGGGGCTGCCTTTTAATTGCGGTGGTAATTTATCGCCTGACTTGCTAATTAAATCCTATCTGCAGTCAGCCAGCCCAGCCTATCCCCAGCACTGAACAACATTGCCTCACAAGGAGGCGTGCTATGTGTGAGAAACCCGGCTTGGCAACGGGGAACGTGGGATTGAGAGAGCTAGGGGGATGAAGGGAAAGACGGCTGGTTTAAAGTGGTCAACTGTGACAGTGAGTGAAAGAGTGGTCAGAGAGATTGGGAAGTGAGGTCTGAAAGAGGGGTGTGTGTGTGGGGAAGGGGGGGTGTGGAGAGCAAGAGGTGACAAACTGCAAGATATTGATCCGCTGTTGTAAAAGCCACAGGTTACAGAAGTCAAGGGTGCACACGCGCAAACGCACACACATGCACACACACACACATGCACACACACTCCAATTAGTTTAGCAAGGCGGAATAAAAGCATCCCCAACGGGAAGGCTAAGAGCCTGAAGTCGCTCTCCACAGGAGCTCATTGTAACTAGGCTCAAATCACACTGTGTATGTGTGTGTGTGCGTGTGTGTGTGCGTGTGTGTGTGTGTGTGTGTGTGCATGCGTGTTTGTGTGTAGAAGTGTGATATGAAGAGCCTCTCACTATAGCAACTAGACTGCCTATATGCTTAGTTTGCATGAGCAGCTTAACTGCATCTAAATAGCTTTGTGCAAATACTAAACATGTTATTAATGCATGATTTGCCAATCTGCTCTAAATATTCATTACTTTCTTTTTTGGGGGGTGGGCACATAGGCGCTATTTAACATTTGACAGGCAAGATAATGTCTGTCTGGATGTCAATATGCTTTTACAGTACATCCTTGCTTCATGACACTTTTGTGTGCTTTGCTAACGGCCATCATTTTGCTCTTCTTGTAGAATAAGGACCAGGGTCAAGCACAGCTATTCACAGTGCCTCCAAACATATCGTATAGATGTAGATGCATTAGGGCTGAACAACTTCAAGGTGCCCATCTGGAATCTGAAGGCTGCTCTCTGCGACCACACACTAGCACTACAGAGGATGGCGCCCCCTGGTGTGTCAAAACCAGAGTGTTTTCACACTTGAAATAAACAATATACAGTATATAGTCTAACACTTTATCTTTTTATTTATTTTTGCTGAGGTTTTTAATACTTAAAATTGACCTATAATGAATGACCTATATAATTGTAATAGTAACGCCTATTTTATTTACAACGAGGACCAGCATATAGCTATCCATCTACCCTTCCCAGTGTATCCAGTGATGGGGAACATTTGGATGTTTTGTTTTATTCATTGAACTGAAATGATGCTGAAGTGAATAGTTTCAGATCAATGAACATAACAAAACATACAATCTAGGGATGTCATTGAATTTATAATCCTGAAATTAACAGATAATGCATACTAATTTTGACCTGCTATTATTTTTGAGTTATGTTTTTAGAATTCATCTTTCCATTCAAACAATGTTTCTACCCCTTTCTTTGCAGATCTGTAGGGATCACCTATTCTCAAAACATAAAACGTCCTTTACTTCACAATTGGCTGATAGCAATGGCATTTCAATGGCAAATCAATTCCACGCCGTGTCTGACTAACATTAGCATCTGAATACAATTTAAGATGGATTCCAATGGCTATTAAAACTAGCTGGGACTTTTCAGGTTCAGAGGTCCAGGAATATCCCCTCCCTCTCAAACATTTTAGGGTTTTACTGATATCTGGGGCATACTTCATGAAGCAGCCTGTGGTGCTATATCGAGCTAGTCTAAGGTCCTAATGTGAGGATGCACAAAGACATAATAGGTTAGAAGAGGTTGTACAAGATACAAGGTACAGGCATGTACATGGCTCGCACTTCAGACGAAACCTACGACTACTAACAGACACGTTTAATCAACGTCACCAGTATTCAAATTCCAACATATAACTAATAATTAGAATGCTACTTCCCTTTACAAATTGTCTCTTTAATATATTGTTCCAATGCTGTATAGAGTATACAGCACTATTACTATTACTAATATTATATCATAGTAATTTGTATTACTATACATATTTTAAAGAATTCAAATAATGATTAAATGCAATATTTTGAAGCCTTCTTACTAAGAAAAGATATAGTATATGTAGCCTACACACACACACACATATTATATATATATATATGTAATCGCTCACACATAATTCTTTTTGTTAAAGAATGGGACCACTATGAAGAGAATGACACTGCATGAGGGCTGCAACATGCACCTCTTCAGAACGGCCTCGCTTCAGCAGGCTGTGAACTCGACAAGGTGTTAAAAGCATTCCTTGGGGACGGACTTGGTGGTTTCCATGGAGGCACGTGTACAATGAGCATCCATCCACCCTTTACACCACCAGCCATCGATAGAGGGCTGCATTATGTAAGCATGCACATATTTATCTAGTTCTCTCCATACCCTAGTTTACCAGTGTCAAACTGCAGGGACAGTATTCATCACTCTAGTAATGCTTTTCCAATACTCCAGTGGCCAATGTTTCTTTGGCTTACTACAAACACAATGTCTTGTTCTATGCCGAACAAGGTGGCGTTCTTGTTCTTTTGTGTTAAGCTGTCATACGCCATTAGTTTGACACGCTGCCTTTGCTTTTATGGGCCTTTCTGAAGCAGTTTCGTTCTGAACTTTACTAACTGTAACCTTTCTTTGTCAATGTGAGTTTCCTTTTATCTGAGCGAAAACTGGAATTAATTGATGCATATAATCACTGTATATACTGTATGAGGATACCATGAATTATTCAAGTAGTATTTGGTCAAATAGACATCATATGTGAAATATATGATATTCACCAGATGCCCTGGGTAAATTCAGAGAGATTTTCATGCTTATTGATTTTATTTTGTCCATTACCTCCAGCATTGCAGAGAAAATGATAAAGCTGACATAATTGACAAATGCATTGTGACTTTGTGCATTGATTGGAAATGCATTTTCTCTCAAAGATAACACATTACAGCTCAGATCAAAAGTTTTACATTTCAGGTTTTTATCCACTGTCACAAATTCAAGCTTAGGCCACAATCTCAAATCACCAGCTGTTATCTGGCCCAGCTCAGGTGATCGCCAGCTACGCGTACAACTAGCTAAATTCATTCAGGGCACCTCTTTTAAACTGCCTTGCCCAATCTCGCCACTTCCTCTGCTAGCCACTTTGCAACCCGCCTAAAGCCATCATTGATGCTGTGTTTGACTTAATTCATGTTGTCATGTTGTCATGCCTGCTGTCTGCTGCTATCCCTTTTTACTTGTGCCGCCAAAAATAAATGGAAATTTGACTTTTGTTTTTACTGAAGTTGGCCTGACTAACTAACACTATGCTCAAATTGACCGACTCGGCGAACACACGTTTAAGCTGGACGAAGGGTGACAGATTAAATCTAATATTTTTGGAATGTTTACACAAATCGTTCAAAATTCAAGTTCAAAGCAAACATGTTCGTCACAAACTTTCGCCACTGTTTGCCAATTCTGAACGCACCTCTGATCTCCAGGTACCCCCCCCCCTTCCTCCATGTCTCTCTCAAACACGCACACGCACTCACACACACAAACACACACACACTTTCTCTCCTTGCATTATTCTCACTCTCACTCCTTCCTCTGTTGATTAGCTGTCTCAATCCCTCATTATGTCTCTTTTCCTCAGCCTTCGTCACTCGCTCGCACAGGCATGTGTGAAACTCTCTCACTCAAAGACATATGGCAGCAGCGTGAATCACACACAGAATGGGTTCTTGATAGATTATGTGCTTCTTGGATTGCTGCTCTTTGGGATATCTGTGAAATTTCAGATGGAAAATATCTGCCTCTAGAAATTGTGTCTGACTAAGATGGTTGCAATGCTGCATTTCATAATTGTGTGTGTGTGTGCGTGTGTGTGTGTGTAAAGCCAGTTATGAGCCACTCTCAAAAATGTGAAACTGTGAAAGGGACACATTTGTTTGGCATTCAACCAGGTGTTAGGGGGATAAGGGAGAGAGATGTTGGGAGGAGGGAAGAGGGGGTTAAACTCACCAGGCTGACGCTGGGACATTGTGGGCTTGGCAGTGGGTTGAAGCTGTTGGGGAAGCATGTGTGTCTCTGGGAGAGAGGACACAGTTAAACAAGTGTTTCTACAGTGTGGGCTGTACTCCCAGGGGCGGACTTTGTTGTTTGCACATCTGGCCTAACTTGGTATGGAGTGTTTTTCTATGGGATCTATGTTGGAGCGTGTAACTGTTGTGCAGCAACTGCTGCTGAAGTTTCTTCATCTACCGGCTTATATGCCCTAATGCCCGTATTTGACTGTTTGTTGCAGGATACGGACTGTGAGGGGCAGCAATGCGCTTTGATAGCGCCTAGTCTGCCTTGTCTCAAACTGAAGAAGAAGAAGATGAGCAAGAAATAGAACTAATAGAGTGAAATATGTCACACATTTAAAAATCGTTTACGATTCTCACATTTCTTTTATTGGTAAACGCTTATTACATTACCTAAATCGTATGTTAACGTTAAACGTATGTTAAATCCCCGGAGCCTTTTCTTAGGTGCTCGGCTTACTGGCTCTGAGGAGGTTAAATATATAATCTATATGTTTCGTTTCTATGTCCAATGACCTAGTATTGTTTTGATTGGGAGAGCTAGCCTAGCTAACATTTCCTTACCAACACTACCAGGTTTGTTGTCTTTTCTGGATATCATTTTAGTCAATCATTATTAGCCTGCGGTGATTATTTGGACACATTAGACACTTGAAATCATAACGTGAAATGGCTTGGGCTGCCACTCTGAGAACTTAGCATCCATTGAGCTGACTCAATGTTAGCAAAGTTAGCTTATCGTGGTACCCAGATAAATTGTTACAATGCTGCCGTTTTAGTTTAAATAAAACATTTACTACCAGTTTCTGCTGGCTCAACGATTAATACCACATATGTGGGGCCAGACTGACATATCTAAGGTACCGGTGATCTTTAATCAGATCAAGCCTACAGCGGCTATAGCCTTTAGCTGCTAGTTTAACACAATTACTTAGTTACCAATTGAAAACGTATGACATTCGAACATTATTGTGTACGTGTATAACGCATTTTGCAACCGAACACCTGTACGGTAATTGTAAACATGCCTCAAAACTTTTTTTAAATATTAAGTGACATGTCAGAATGACTGTAATAAAGTATATGGCTTACGCTTCCAGTCCCACCCCCCCGCACAGTACAGTAATCTTTTGTGAGACAACAGTACCGTACCAGTAGGCCTAAATATAATAGCTATGTATGCATGCTGGGCACATTATATCGTATAGATTCGAATATCAAAGCAGAAATGAAATGTTACGTTTAGGTGAAATATGACTATAGGGGGTTAAAAATAAATTCAAACATTCAGTGTTAGGTCTACTTGAAGCTAGCATTCAAGTGTATTAAATGCTGTAACATGGCAGGGGTCGCTGCAGGACAAGCATGGCAACGCATTGTAAACCCTGAGTAAAATGGGTAAAAAAAAGTAGATTGAAATGGGACTGGAAATGAAAGATGTTTATCATCTTTTGGTCAATTATGAAGTGATATGGGTACTTAACATTGTAATTTCACAATAAGATAACATTTCAAACTGAACTTTGCCCTAGTATTGAACGCTTGAAATGAAGAACCCATGTCCAGGATACAGAGGTTAATTTCCCATGTTGTTTCTTGGAAGAGATCAGAGGTTAAAAACCCAGTGTGATGAATGTTTTCTTTTCTCAAGCTCTCTTGAGTCATTATTTTAGACTATACAGTATAGTATACCTCTTCTGTTTTCCCATATCTTAAACAGAGAAACAAGCTCTAAATTAGGTCTTTCAAAAAACACAGTATGAGCGTGTACTGTTGGCTGATATTTTCCATAATATTGTATATCTGACATATGAGCATATCGTATAACTGAAACAGGAAAAACCATTATATTCTCTGATTCATTGTAAAATGGTCAGATCTGACTTTAATTCTGCGAAAACCATTTTTTACTTAACAATAGCTTAATGTGTTTACCACGTTATCCCCCACCCCCCCCCCACACACACACACACTGCTTAGATCCCAGTTACTAAGTTTTTCTAGAGCGCTGCAACTTTTGATTGCAGCGAGACTTTACTATCAGAAGGAATGGTGAGTGGCCAAACCTGTGAGGAGCTTTCAGAAAGGGCAGACGGGGCCAGTCAACATGGAAAGTTCCAGTCTCTCTATGCCCTGATTTCCCCTTCAGCTAATTGCTCAAAATGGTTTAGGCAGGCTGACCTGATCACCTATTGCATGCAGGTAATCGATACATGACTCGTTGATTGATTTGTAATGTAAAAACATGAATGCGCATGCAGGCCTACTGTAGGTAGCCCAGATAAATATGCATAGACTATGTTGGATTCCCCCCTCCCCACATGCGTCCAATGCTAACTCCCCATGGCATCGCTCCCTTGTCCTCCCCTTGCAGAGGAGCAATGGAAGAGCAGACTGGCTCGCCTGGAGCCAACACGGACAACAGCAGCCATAGAAATGGAGAAGAGGTGAGAATGATCAGAATAATAATACATGACTCTACCCAGCATTGGACTGCCTGACCTAGTCATCCAATTTAGGCCGACACTAGTTTAGCCTTAAGCAATCATTAAACCCCCTTAAAGGTGGAGTCGCAAACAAACGCAAGTGGGTGCAGACCACACCGCACGACACTAAGGTGTTCAAATACCAACGAGCGTCCTCTAGAGTGACAGACTATACCTTTTTAAGGGGCTGTCCAGCTTATTGGCCTGTCCACCTGTTCAGAAGCCCCGCCGTGGCAGTTGGACCAAGGGGAGGAAGAGGAAGAAGCCTGTGAAGGACAGCAACGCCCCCAAGGTCCCCCTGACGGGTTATGTGCGCTTCATGAACGACAGACGTGAGCAGCTGCGGTCGGAGCGCCCAGACGTCCCCTTCCCAGAGATCACCAGGTTGCTGGGCAACGAATGGAGCAAGCTGCCCGCGGAGGAGAAGCAGGTCAGTATGGCCGAGCCAAATACAGGCTCAAATGTTGTTGTTGTTGTTTTTATGGACCGGTATAGCCAAACCACTGCGACTGCATGTGACCCGTGCAGTTACTTAACTTCCCGTTTCATATTTGCAGTTAATTCACTTGAGAAGAATCGCAGCTCTCTCTTCCTCTGGGAAGTTTCCCAGACCTTCTGCTGGGTGTGACCAGTCTAATGGCATCCTGTTTCATTATATAAGAACTCCTCGCACACAGACCTTCTGTTTTGCCCGTTAAACAAATAATTTATGATCTGCAACTGCTGGTTCACAGTCACTCACGACATATGGCAGACTAGTATTAGTAGTATATTTAGTCGCATGCATTTGCAGTGGTCATTATCCATATTTTACAGAAATTACTTGCTGACCTATAAGCATAGATCAGTCACAGTAAAAAGTGGTTATACAAAAGCTTTGATAGAGATGTTTGAACTGATGAGATGCTATTCTCATGAACACTTCGCATATGTCCTCCGCGACTGAACACTCATTGACCGCTCCGTCCCGGGCAGCGCTACCTGGATGAGGCGGAGCGAGACAAGGAGCGCTACATGCTCGAGCTGGAGAAGTACCAGAAGACGGAGGCTTACAAGCACTTCACCAGGAAGGTCCAGGAGAAGCAAAAGGGCAAGAGGCACAGGGGGGGTGAGTGGCGGTTGGAGTTGAGCGTAAGCACAAGCCGCCATTGATATTGGCTGGTGACGGGTCACCTTCACATTAAGGATGGTATTTTACAAGTTGCTTAATATGTCAGTGTTATTTGGAGGTTTATGTTGAAATAGGACCCAGGAACCCATCTCTTTGGCTTGTGCAACACACCTGTTGCGCAACTGTTCTTAAATGTCAAGAGGTTTGACACTTGGACTGAATGAGCAGTTCTTGGCCCGCTCTAAACCTCTCCTCTCCTTTAGCAAAAGGGTAGAAGCCATTTGGTTTGAGAAGCCTCCTTCCGCTATCAGTTCAAGATGTGGGAAAAGCATCTGCACATGAGGAAACATGAATCACCTCCTGACTTGTCTCTTGATGTCTTCCCCTTCCTTTCCAGATGGTGGACACAAGGTATCCAACGAGGCTCTGCATGAGGTGGGTCAACCAAAAACCAACTGCAGGCCTTAGAGCCTATTCTCTGCTGTTATAGTGCAAGTTGCTGAAATGGATTAATCTGTCTTTACAGTAGCTGTCCTTGAGTCTGTGGGAAGAACTGAATTCTTCTGAGCATTAATTCATGTAGATTTAATGGCAGTTATCGTAATACAGTAATATGTTTCATGGTTGGGAATTACTATGCCAGTAAGTAAGTAGAGTGTTGAAAGGTAGTCAGAGGCAGATTGCTGACTTTTGCATATTTTGGAGACTTATTGAGCATGACCAGGATATTCTAGTTTACAAGTGAAATCAGTTGCTCGCCCCTCACAGCAGAAAAAGACATATTGACACGTTTAAAAGTTTACCTCTGTTGCCTCTGTCCTTCACGTGCTGCACACATTATAGGCTCATTGTTGTGGAACGAATGCTGATTGTATCCACTTTGGCATTGTGTTTGTTGTAGTGATTCAAGCCCTTGGCTTCCACCTAGTATGTAATTCATTTTTATTAAGTTAAGCGCAGTAATTAAAGGGTTTCTGTTGTAAAGCTCTCATACTCCAACAGTGAAGGGATACAGCCACAGGAACTTTACTTAATTAGATTAGCATTATTTTGGGAACACCGGCATTTCCCTTTTCAGATTTAATGCGTCCCATGTTTGAAAAATAAGTGGGAGAGGAGATTGTCGTTTTACCAGTGAATGTTAATAATTCATCAAGAACACTGTAACTTGATCACATCTGTCCTTAATTAGTTTTATGTCTTAGTGTGGATTGGTTTGTGTGGTGTTGATTCATTTAAACATAGTCTTTACTGAGAGGTATCAGTTTTTTTGTTATATTGTGTTAAATATTAAAGCTCCATATATATTTATACCATTATTATTTCATGCAAATGCACTTATATCAAATGTATTTTTCTTTTTCCTTCACCCTTCAACCTTGTTTTTAATTGTTGTTGTTGCTTTTAAGACCCCTACAACAAACTTACTCTGGTGGTTTAGTTCCAGAAAAAGAACACTTCCGATACCTGCATCTAATCTAGATTCATCTCTCTTTTTTCTCCTCCCCCTTCCTCTACATCTTATCAGAAGGATGCAGATGGGAAAGACAGATCTGTGTTTGACATCCCTATCTTCACAGAGGAGTTCCTCAACCACAGCAAAGGTATCTTGTTCCATACTAGTAACTAGCGGGTCTGCAGTTTGCTTTAATCCACTTTCCCCTTTAAGTGCTTCCAAACATAATCTTATTTAAAGTAAACGTTTTCATACAGCTATAGCTCCTACTTTACCAAAACTGACACCGTACCAGACGGTGTGGAAGCGTTGTGAGACCATCCTGATCTCGCAAACTAAATTGTTTTTGCTTCTCCGCGAGAATCAGTCTGGAGGGTTTATAATCCTTTGCGACTTTAGTCTGAGTAACATCTGAATTTACCAATCAGCGTCGTACTGGTGGCTACGGGCTCGATTTAGGTATAAAGACAGTGAAAGCTGCTTGAAAACAACAATGACGGGCAGATGATTAATCTATTCAAATGCCAAGTATTTTTTGGAAATTCAGTTTCAATGGATGGCTCCCCAGATGGACTTGTGTCTAACAGTCCGTGCCGTGTGTCAAGTTAAAGAAGAGTCCACTGTATCAAAAGAATAACTGGTGCCATGGGTGGATCTCTCGCCAATGTCATGTGTCACCCTTCTTTTGCATTTCACCCCTCGTATACGCGTGTGCGTATGTATGCTAATGCTAATGCTAATGCCAATGCCAATCCGATGTGCCCTGGCAGCCCGCGAGGCAGAGATGCGGCAGCTGCGTAAGACTAACATGGATTATGAGGAGCGCAATGCGGCGCTGCAGAAACACGTGGAGAACATGCGCGGCGCCGTGGAGCGCCTGGAGGGCGACGTGATGCAGGAGCGCGGGCGCAACGGCCTCCTCCACCAGCACCTGGAGACCCTGCGCCAGGCACTCACCTCCAGCTTCTCCTCCCTGCCACTCCCTGGTGAGGCCAGCACGTTATGGCGGCAGGGTCCACATGGGGGCAGTACAGCCAGTGTAGGACTGTTGGTACCAATCATGTTCACCTCATTCACCTTTATTATTTAACAGTGATCTAATTTGGGGGGGGGGGGTTGTTGTCACACCAGGAGAAAATAAAGTGATTTAATGTAAATATACTGTAAGTAAATAAGTACTTAGTCATTATTTAAAGTGAGTACATAGTCCATTGAACTACACCTTTTTATAGCCCGAATACATTATTTCAGCATGGCGGCGTTCCTCCTTACCAAGGAAAGCATCAAATAACGTCTCAAATGACGTCTCTACAGTAACGTAACACCTTACACGTCATAATGTGATGTCTTCTTTGAATTTGACATGTTTCCCCAAAGCTACAGCATTCTGGACTTTTGAGTGTTAGTAGGGTGGTAGAACAGGCTGGCCTCCAGAAACGCTCTCGTTGTCTCAGTGAGACTAATTTGGTCAGATAGGATAAAAAACGCACATAAAACACAGGAAGTGACATCTGAGAAATCTGCATTCAGTAGGTGACTATTGCTATCAGTCAATGTTTGTACAGTAGTGCAATCATTAGTGTACCTTTTTTATGATACATTATTGCCTGCTAATACTAATGGAACTGTTACACCATCAGTATATATACAGTATTAGTTAAGGCTCGCTGTGCTGTACTGCATCTGCAGAGAAACCCAAGCAGCAATGTGCCAGGGGATAGGGAATTAGCCCGCATAAGCTTAGCTCAGTTTACTTTTCTGCAGGCAGTGGAGAGACACCCAATATGGACTCCATTGACTCCTACATGAAGAAGCTCCATAACATCATCGTTGGTAACCCACAGGAATACGAGAACCTCATCAACGCTGTGAGAGAGGTCGTCAATCGCCTTGACAGGTAGGAAATCCCTTTATTGCCTAAGGGAACAAGAGATGAATGCTAGGAGGCTCTAGCCTGTAGTATGTATAAATTAACTTGAAAATGCATCACTGCTAATGGCTAACACCCTACATGCGTTACCTACATTTATACAAAATGAAGAATACATTGACAGTATTTTGTCTTGGCTTGACTATTGCCTTTCATTCATTCAGAGGTTGTGTGCATTTATCTTATCTTTTATTTCTTTTGTCTAGATAATATAGCCAGTTCCACTGTCATTGTGACTTGAGATTCGAAAGGGACCACAGGTAACGGTTTATGCCAAGTTAAGGAGTCTTGAAGGCTTATGAATGTTTTGGTCAATATATCTCATCGTGCTCAATGTTGAGACGTCTTTTGTTATCCAGGTGAGGTGACGTAACATTTGAGATTTATATTTATTTTCTAAATGTTTTTATTTCTTCTCTTTTTTGTACCTGGTAACATTTTAAAACTATGATTTAGTTTTTATACTCGTATGTGACAGGAGTAGGAAGGACACAATACTGTAAAGCTTTTTCTTCATTGTTTCTTATGTGTGAATGTATGTGTACATTATTTTTATCCAATATTTTCACTGCAATATTTAGCTGTTTTGTGCCTGATCTCAGATAGATTGGTGTATGTTTCATTGTTGTAGTTTTTTTTTTTATTACTATTATTCTACCCTGTGTTTGAGGGTTGTTGTGCCATTTTCCTTTTTGTGTTTTCAATAAACACATTAAATCAGCAATTAAGTTAATGTATTTTTGTATTTTGATGTGGACTTGTTCATACAGTGTTTGTTCATTAAAATAGTCATCATTGTGAAATAACAGTTTTGTCGAATAAACGACACCTTTCAGCTACATATTTAGTCATATCACATTATTTCAGCTGTGGAGTTTAGCCAAGTCAACTTGTTCTCACAGACCATAAGGTTCAGTTTTGTAGTCATCTAAACTAGTAATGAAGAAAGTTTAGTACTGCTTCATGCTCCAACACAGCAGTTTGCTGAATGGCCTGTCACAGTCACTTCCTGTCCATAAGGAACAGGTGTGCCACCAGAATGCTGCAGCTAAGCTAAGCCATAGCAGATGTCTTGCTGCATGGCTTTTACAGTATATGTTATTTATGTGAACTACTACATCCTACTTTAGACAGCATTGTTTTAATGTAATACGGTATATAGTTTATAGCACATTTAGTTTTTCCCATATTCGGTGTCTGTTTATAATTTGCACAATTTTTACCCAAATAGCACAATTTTGAAGAGGTCTACAATAGTTTCCCCTTACTTAATGGTGATGGACTTAAGGCCTATATTTGCTTCCACGTCCAAGCTACGCCGTAACGTACGGATAAGATGTGCACCTCTGCAAACATTTAACATCCAGTGTTTTAAGGGTCTAAATTATCTCTCAAAAATTGTGTACAGGCAAACCAAAATAGAACGAGTGACCATGTCTCCTGTTGGATCATCAATTCATGTTTACTGCAAACAGGAGAAGGCGGTGAAATCTATTTCTTAATGAGCTTAGCGATGGCCCTCTGCTTTGATGTGGACCCATTTTTTTGAAAAGTGGGCGCACAATTTGTCATTGCATTCTACTGTGTCACATGCCAGTGGTTCAGTTACAGCTGCCGTTCTGCCCCCACCCTCATTGTGGTTTCATGTGCCTGGTCATGATCCTCACAAAGAAAGGCAAACACAGGCCTAATAAGGCCTTGTCCACATTCCCAGCCAGCTTCCTACTGGTGCAAGAGTGGCTTGACATTGGGAGAGGTGGGCCAACTGCAGAGTGACACAGATCCTGGAATGGAGAGAGGAAGCAGTGAGTCACAGTCAGGATAATGTGGATCTGGTGTGGAACAGCTTCACATCCTGGATGGTTGATGGGAGTTTGATTTATTTATTATTGAGATTTAAATTTTTTTATTGTTTTGCTGGACCGCGTGTAGCGCGACTGGCCAGTATCAGCAAATGTTCCTGACTGACTGACTGACTTACTGACAGACCTTGTTTAAAAAAAGTGCAGATGCTACATTCTATATAGTAGGTGGTGCTACTGCACCATATAGATAGGTGGTGGTAATGGACCAATAGCTTTGGATTCCAACTTCTGTGGAGTTTCACTGTTTAGCCAAACCATTGCTCCGCTCAAATGTTGAGAGAGCAATGATGCATGTGGCTTTAAGATGATGTGCAGTCTTCTGATAATAACTAAAATCTGATTAGTTTACCGACACTGCTGGTATCCATTTAATTTGCTTCCCTGATGGAAATGTATGTGTTTTACCAAACCTATGCTGTCCAATAAGGAGGACATATACAATAGCATTCTCTTTAATACAATAACACCACTAAACTAACATAAAAACTGGTGAAAACCAGCACAGAGTAGCCTACTAATGTAATGTGAGAACAAGGCTCAATTTGCAAGTAATGACATAATTGTTTAATTTATATGTAATTACTGAGTGTAGGAACTCTAATGAGTTTGGCCTACATTATTGCATTACAGAAATGTAATTAATGTAATTACAGGGGATGATTAAATAAGTTGTACTTTAATTATGAAGTATGTAGTTTATGTAATATCTTGATTTATATTCCTTTTTTATTTTATTAATTTCATACTTGTTTGAATGTATTTAAATGTAAAGCACTTTGCTGCAACCCTGTATGAAAGGTGCTATTTAAATAGAGTATTATTATTATTATTATTATTATTAATAAATAACTTAAATAGACCTAAATAATTAAGCTAATTAAGATTAAACTAATTGAACCTGCCTACTACACTAGCTAGTCTATGCTACTGTAGGTTTTTAAAAATCAAGGCCTATATCTTCATGAAATTTTTATTTCCCCTCTTTGTCTTATAAGGACAGTACCCTACGGCTTTCAACATAGAAATAACGATTATCTTGCACCCCAAGCCCCAACTCCCTGCATTGTTGTTATTTATTCAGTTAAGGAAGTACTTAGTTAAACGCGAGTTCCTGGTGATCATCTTCACCTCAGTCCACCCGTTCCATCGCTCACTGGAAAAACCTTGGTCTCCATGCCGGAAAGTTGGGCAGAAATCATGAAACAATGCTTGGAATGTGTAAAGAAAAAACTTGAGTCATTCCCACGTCAACTCCTGGCTCAGCTCCTCCCCTGCAGATATACCCGGATTCCAAGCTCCAGCGCCCCCCCCCCCCCCCTTTACTCACCCCCCTCATTTGAGAGGAGGGGAATTCCTTCCAAATGGTGCTTGAGACGTCAGTCAGTTGTAGCGTGCATATTGACACTTGTATGCGTTGGAATTTATAAACATTTTTGTAGGAATAACGTATGTAGCATATAGTATAGTCTTGTTTGTTTCATGTTTAGATAGGCTATTTAAAATTATAACGTGTTGCCTTAGATTGGGGTAATAACAGAAACAGCAGGATACATTTATTATATTATTAATGTGATAATGCATGCACGACGTCATAACTAAACAATTTCCACAAATAGCACAACTTTATTTTGATATTGAATAATGTCCAAAGCAGTTGGTGGAATATTTGTATTGTCTTTATAATAGACGTTTTACGATTCTGTAATATGCGCGTTCATTCGATTCTTTTGGCAAGCCTCTATACTCTATGCTCGCTCCCGCGTCTAGCCTGTGGAAAAACTGCGGCTGTACGGCCACGCAGGGAGTGTGCTAGATCGGCTCTAGAGGAACAACGGTGATAGTTAGAAATGTAACATTATTTCCGCGATTCTTGCCTAAGACAGGTTTGTTGTAACGGAATTATGATAGTCAAGAATTTCTAGGATCGGGACTGGGAAAGAATTGAGATCTCAAAGGTACAGAAAACTTTAGCTTCCTCCAGAACTTACTGCTTCTGAGCCACAAGTCGGTTTTTTGTCGCTGCTAAGTTACAGTGTGTAGCTATTGCAGGGTTTGGGAATGCAATGGCTTGCACAATGGATGAAGATCGCTGATCGACCCAGTAATGACTACAATTGGTAAAGTTCTAGTATATGCATGTCGACATAGGCTAAATTCTTTGTTATTAAGGATTCCTCATGCTTTCTCGCCGTTAGATTGCATCAAGCCGAGGGTTAATCGCTCATTTGGTGATGACACCATTTCGTTACATCTAATGACTTGTCTTCTGTCATATTTTATAAAATACCAGTACCGGTATTCTAACAATGTTGTTTATTTGATTTAGTCTGCCGGTCACACATGCGGTGTTTATATTCATCAACCTATGCTACTATGATATAATATTCCAATCCATAACGCTGACTGTAGAACAGTCCTGTTTTACCCTCTAGGCTACTCCAAATCAGCCTTTGCATCATTAAGTTCACACAATCTTGCCAAACACTATCTTTTGATGCACATCTGAATCGATCCTGTCGTGTGAAAGTATACTGTATTGAGACTTTTAGGAAATGACCTATTCCGCTAAAATACTTAAGTTAGTTAATCTCCATCCTGTTGTGGGCTTTTTACTTTCCAAATGTTTACTTGTCATCTTGTGTTTTGACTACATTACGTGTCAACAAGGCGACTATGACAGCAGATTCGATTTGACAGCTGTAACATCTGAATAGAAAAACACAGCATGACTTAATTTCTAAATAATGAAGCAGGTCAAACAAAAATTAACATGGCCCCAAACCCTCCCACTGCTGCTCAGACCTTAAATACTGTTACCGTTTATTTTGGTCAGATGACAGCTTATTCTATGAGGTTTCACCTACATTCATTCATACTGTATATTTATATAGTAGAGCAGTGTGAGTGACATATGCCTAGCTGTTTTGTGTCAACATGTTATTAATATTTATTTTATATATATTTTATTAATTAATTCATTTTTATATAATGTCCCAGTGCTTGACCAGACTTGACCCTTCCTCTCACAGATGTGCTCCACTTGGTCATGAAAAATAATAAACAAATAAGCCTAATTCTTAGCTTCTCAAAAACTGGTCTTTATAATCAACAAACAGTTCAGCCCTGTTGTCAAGGTTACTGCAAGTTATTTCATAGTTTGTATGTTTATAATAATAAGTGATATATTGTGCCAGTCAGCAAGGTTAGTCACTGTGCATGCATGTGTATGCAAACTGAAACAGATTTTTGCAAAGGAAATGTCATGTGACACCATGACCTCTAACCTCTTCCCATGCCCTGGCCGGGGCTAAAGAACAGGTGTGACCCAGAGGTGTAGGAGCTGGAAATTACACACACGCACATGCACACATATTTAGAAACCAGTTAAATAAGTAGGCCTATTGTACAGTATTTCAGTTGAATTCCAAACTAGAGATCTCTTGTAGCTAAATAGCTAAAACACATGCCCATATATTTCAATCTTTAAATTGTCATGTAGAGGATTCCAACATGACTAAAAGAATGGGGCAAAAATACTAGAATTGTGAATGATAGAATTGTGAGTGTATTTCATTGCACCATTGTGTCAGAAGTCTTGTCTGCAGTTTATTGCTGGTGTGTGACAAGGCGACAGGTATGAGCTCATGTAAAGTGGAAGGTATCACCTCTCGGGTGCCAGAGTTGTGTGATGAATGATGGGTACAATATTAGCTGAGACATGCACACAATAAGCTACTTGTGTTAATATGTTTCTGTTTGTTTATTTTACGACCAAGGCTATGACCAGTCTATCAGTGTACTGTGTGAGCCTGTTTTGCGAGCCTGTTTTCCATGGACCTTTAGCTTAATACTTTCACAGTCATGAGTCATTATTTGACGTTTTGCTCTGTGGAAAATGTCAGTTTGAAGTGTGTGCTCTTGATAAATTGGCCCTCGAATCTCGATGGACTGCAGGTGTGACTAGGTGTTTTATGATGTGATTTTCTGTTGTTTTTATTACATTTGTGTAATTTTGATAATTTATCAAATCATGTGTGACATAAATGTGATATTGGTAGTGACACAACACCGTTCAACTGCTGATATTCCCCAGACCATTAGTGTTCTCACTCTAAATAGTCTCTTGATAATGTAGGCTGTTCTTGAAAGTGAATGGAATATGGCACTTATTGCAAATACCACTGCTGCTGCCATCAGTGAAAACCCTAATCGATTTAGCTGAGAGTTCTGGAACATCATTCAGATCCTGAATGTAACCTTGAACTTAACAAAGACAAAAGTTAAGCAAACTCCTTCCTTGCCATATATTTATATATTAGCCTTAAAGGGATGGCTGGACATCATACATCGCTGGTTCGAACCCCGCTAACTCCTCACCAAGCGTTGCAGTGTCCTCCTTGAGCAACACACCTAACCCTAACTGCTCCCGGCGGTCAGGTATCACCTTGCATGGCTAACGCCACCATCGGTGTATGAATGTGTGTGTGAATAGGTGAATGTTAGAAAAGTGTTATATAAATGCAGTCCATTTGCCATTAGGGCTTGACAATCAATTCTATATGGCCATGGATTCTAGGTCTGCTTGTTCAAAATCGTGGGCAATTCCAAGGTCTGTATTGTAGTTTAAATTAAATCTTTATTTTTGCTATTCGTCATTGATTTGTTCAACATAAACCTGCTTTAATTGCAAATATGATTGTTTGGTTGATAAGAGCATAATAATACAGGTCAGGTGTAGGGTCGGATATTGGGTAATTAAAGTAATGTCTCTTATCGGCTGACATTTCAAATGTAAAAGACAGACATATATATATAGCTGTGTTGTGTCTGGCCATTGAAAGCGCGGACCAGAACTCCTGGGACTACAATTGAGTTCCTGAAGAGGTTGTTGTACAAAATGAAAAATGCAGTATGCGGTCAGTGGTCACCTCTGGATGTGAACTAAAACAGTGTCAATTTTGATTTAATGCTTCGTCGTAGTCCTACACGTCTTTTGATGGATATTCATCCTACTTTAAATGTTGTCTCTAGAGGAAAATTCAATCCAAAATGCACATTTCTAATTATCTTATTTAGTCCCATTTTAATTTCAGGTAGACTTCAGTTGAATCTGGAAGGCTTTTACTGTTCTGAACTTTCTCTATCACTACAATTGGCTCGGTTCATTGTGGCAGGGTTGTTGTTGGTATTTTTAAATATATTTTAATTTGAAGTATTCTTACATTTCTAAAAAATCTTACCCACGTCAGTTGTGGCATACTTACCAGGATGTTAATCTTTGCTTTCTTTATTGCCATGGCATGAAGTTATCTAGTTGGTTAGTTTTGGTGAGCTGCAACAACCTTACGGTATTAAAGCTATGACGTCATCTCATATTCCAAATGAGATATAATGCCAATGTACAGCCCACACCTGTAAATGGAGGCTGATACTTCTGACACTGGTGGGAGATTCAATTGGTTTCCAGTTTCATCTTTAGAAGCTTCTCACAGAATGTATGGCAATTCAATCTGTGTGTGTGGATGGATTGTGGACAAATTTAGACAATAAACAAATCTCACTTGCAGTTTCAATGACAAAATAACTTTTTTTTTATTGTCCTGAAGATAATATAACGAGGGTAACCATAATGCAACATATTTATTTTGTTTGTAGTGTAAAATAAATGTGTCCCATTATTTTAGTTCCCCTAGGCCATTCCATTTGAATACAATTTTAGAGAGGTCACGGTAGGTATCACTCCTCTACTCACTAGGCTAATTGGGTTATAAAATATCTATAATGATTTCATAATTCACTGAAACCCTTTGGCTATTGTCTGACACAGCGATTACTCCAAGCCTCTGGGGGCAAGGGCCAATATTTTTGTGATAGGGTTCTGGACACAAGTGGACATCCTGTCCGAGGCTTATTCCTCTTCCGTCGTTTACAGTCTGATTTTTTACTTGAGACGCGAGAATGGAGTTTGAGTGGAGTTTGGCTAATCTTTGATATCCAGATGAATGGTAATAAAAAGCTAAATCGCTGTCAGTAGCGTTAGCAAACCAGGAAACAGCCAGTACCAATGTATTGTTGCTTCCCACAAATAAATGCAGACGTATACAGTAGTAAAATCCTGTGGTTGGTGGTTAATTTTGTGGCGACACCTCGATTCTGGGTTTGCACAGAGGGGAACTTGCCAAGTTCTGACTTCATCAGCTGTGCTAGTCTTGCCCTGTATCTAAAAATAGCTTTCTACGTGTTGTGCCTATCATGTCTCATACATACCTTGCTGCTGTTGGTGTTGTTCGGCACCCTGAACCTGAGATCTCTTGCTGCTGGGAGATTAGATGGCCTTGACAGGGCTTTCAGACATACCTCAATACTCACTCACGCACACATTTTTCTGAAGCAGGGTCCACTCTAAAGGTGCTGTTAAAAGAGCAAGGTGTGTGTGCATGCGTGTGTCTGTGCATGCATGCGTGTTTAGTATAGTTGGCACATTTTGGTTACATAACAGCAATACACAATGCTCTTTTCAGCAAGCTGCGGTGTGCTATGATAGTGATATGACAGTTTGGATTAAATAAGTGATTTTAAACATGATTTCTGACATCTGCTCCCTTGCTGTTCCAAGAAATGGGCTAACCTTCCAGACTTTAAATAGACTCTCATAAATGATGGATGAGATGGATGGATGGGCCTTTCTTGACACTGCACATTTGTGAACATGGTTGTTTTGAAAGGTAGTAGGTCATTCTAACAAGTCTATTTTATGTTCTTTTATTGTATTGTCTCTAATCCTCCCTGATGGCGTCTTAGACAATCACGGAGGTTATTCTGTTGTTATTCTGTTGTAGCTTGACTAGGGTGAGCTTCTTTTAGCATTGTTGTCAACTGTTTTTGAACCTTTTAACCCCTAAAAATAGTCCAGCTCTACAGCATTGCAATTATTTAATCTTGGGCTGTTGTTGTTTCACCCCAAGGTACAGTTGTGGCACAGTGTTATGCAACTTTCAGGATGAAAATACATGCATTCAGTGTAAACACGTTGCACGCACACACACACACACACACATTAGTGCCAGTCGTGTCTGTGTAACAGACAGTAACTGACCGTAGTTTAAGTGCAGGGTCAGTCATTCTCAAGAGCACTTGCTAACTTCGATCTCAAATCAAAACAACATCCAGCGCCGCTCCACACATCGGAACGCATTGTGAAGCAAAGCGTACTACGGCTTTTTTGACGTGAGCGATGTTCGCCACTTTGTCCAGCTTCCTATTTACAGAGCCAGGGCTGTGTAGAAGTACGGGATTCTTTTCTCAACATGCACAGAGAACGGTAAGCTAGCAACATTCGAGGACGTGTTTGGTGAATTTGACACAACGTGTATTCGCTTACAAATATCTTGCAATAGCCGACGATACCTTTAAGAGCTTGTTGCTTGATGCGCTACAAGAGCCTGATCACATGAAGGTCTAAAAAGACAAGCGAGCAATACCCTGTGGCTGCCCCAGAACACCTGGCCCACACCCAAGCCCATTCCCTGCTATATCAGGCCGGCAGCAAGCTATAGCTGCCCATTGAGGATGAGACGAGCGTGACCTGTCTGTCTGGGAATGGTGTGAAAGAGGTAATGCAGCACTTGAACCAAAGTCTTTCATTATGTAGTATGTTGTTTGTTCAGACCTTGCTTTATTTATTATTTTTTTTCTCTTCTCCATGTTATAGCATGGTTTTACTTGAGAGTGTACTGTTGTGTAATGGCAGGTGGGTGTTTTGCCCAGATATTGGCATATAGCCATTAATTGTACAAAAGCTAACAAAAATATGTCTAATTTAACAATACAGTATAGGTAGGCAGCTGGTAGCTGCTTTGTGCGTTTGTAATATAATATCTACCTCTTCCACACTTGTTCAAAGTCAGTCTACCTCAATTTTTAAAGTAATTGTGGAAACCTCAACTGAGCGCTTACGTCGGGAATATGTTCTTCCAACTGCCACAATTGGCGTTTCAGAATTCTACATATTGTACACACCAAAGGCTACACTACTTAACATAATTCAAGTGTAACTGCACCCCAGCTCTGAGCCTGACGCCACACACTACACAACTTTGAAAAATGCTTAAATAGAGTGAGTGAGGGGAGGGGAGGGGCGAGAGGAGGACCCCCATTAACATTAACATTTTAATTTGATGACGTATGAGTGTACTATGTGTACGGTTGACAACCAGCCAGGTCCTGGGGTGATTTTTTTTATGAATATGACGTGTGAATCAGTTTTCAGCCCATATCATGCAGATTTTTTTTTACATTTTAATTTTGTCAATATTAACGCCAGCATTGATGTGTCTCATCACAGATCAATCATATTACTTCGTTTACAGCTAGAAAAGAAAAATATATTTTTTTTAGGGTGCAGACACGTACACTTTAAAGACTTGTTAACAAATACATCAGTAACTATAGTAATTTGGATATTAGGTAAAATATTTGAATGTAATTCTGAAAGCTGTTCCCTTGCTTGGTGTTCAGAAGCCTTTATAAATTCAGGTGCGTGTTTGCATTGGTGCACTATGAATTAAAATGGTGCCAGACTAATAATTACTGTCAGAATTACTGGCCAGTTGTGACCACAACAGACCAAATATATGCTGCAACAAGCAAGGATGCAGTTAACAACTCAACGTAACCTTTTGACTGGGAGTTGACCACCCTTAGACTAACCTGCCCCTACTCTCAGCCTCTTCCGTTCATTAGCACTACGTCACATAGGCAACTGTGCTGAACGTCTGATATACCCCTGTAAGCTTGACACAGGACTCTCTCGGACACCAGGACACAGTCCTGTTGTTTAGTTTTCCTCATGACAAGTTTATCGTCCGACTTGGTCATTGAGTTACGTAGTTGGTCGCATGTCAATCAAAATACCTTGCTTGTCAAGTAGGCAGGTACTACTGACACAGTTAGCCAGCGCTGTGTCCCAGACTTTAAACATGTAAGGGCTGGCTCTGCGAGACTACCCTGCCCCTATCGTGCCCCCTACTAACAACATCCTGCCATCTAAACTAAATTTAGCTCCATGTAACACACACGAACTACAGCATGCCTCAAGGCGCCAATCAAGCTACCGCACTGCTTAATAGGCGTTGTAGGGTGTGCGAATGCTTGATTCCAAGTGGGTGGCTTTAGGCTCCCCTATTGAGTTTACATGAACCAAGGTTTTATCTAACTTGCTTCAAGTGGACACAGGTGGTTCTAATGGTCACTGTCACTCTGCATGTTTCTGTCTACCCCAGCATGATGCTCTCGCTGTACCACTTCGGAGTGTGTGCAGGATAGTGAGTCCACTGAACTGTAATTAGTGCCAACCAAGCGTAGTAGTACTAATCCCACCGGGTTTAGTTTCCCAATTTGGAGTTTCCCCCTTTGTCCAAGGATGCTTCTGATGTTGGGCCAGCCTAGTAATCTAGTAATCTAGTACAGGGCCTGACCAAACCGCACTGAAAAAGGAGCATGAAATAAGAACCCCGAAAGGGATTCTGCTTCTGGTTAGAAGCTGTATTGTCTGATGCCATTTGCATGTAGGCTAATGCAAGACTTTTCCTTGTACTGGCAACAGTGACAAGCAATGTAGAGAATTGCATTCTTAACATTGACGCATATTATCTTCTCGGTAATCCTAACCAGTGTGCCCTTCAGATAATTTTGGGAGTGTTGACATAGGCCTGCTACCATAGCAACATAATGAAGAAATCTCCTGCTCTGTGACTAATTTGTGTGCGGTTGCTATAATCATGGTTCTGGGTGGGGTGGTGGGTGATAATAGCCTTTGCACTACTGTCGTCTTCCTCTTGACCATGTCCATGTATTGAGTTAATGCCATGTGATTGGCTGATTAGAATGAGCAAAAGAATACGCTTGTGCATTGAAGTGTGTGTGTATGTGTGTACAGTGATCACACAATATTGCAATATTAACATTCCTGCTTGCAATTTTAAATTACATATCATGTTAGAAGAGTTTTGGATGTCCACACGTAGTTTGGTTCACCCCGAGCTCAGCAGGAAAGTCTAGTGATCTGGGAGCTGAAAACTCCTGTGTTTGGCGCTGAACATGGGTCTACTGTTTGGAGTCCTTGAGCCCTAATGATTTTAAAATACTTAACTTTTCACTGTAGACAATAACCTAAAGCTGTATTCACTGAAATTGATGGGATTGTGAGCTAAACTCCCTTCCAATCAATGATCTGCACCTTATTGCGAGGGGCCATCACAAACTTGGAAGTTCACGTGGAGGTGGCCAAGTTTCCAGGCTCTGAGAACAGTCATGATGAACTCTTGAGTTGAGCACTGCTGTTTTGGGAATAAGACTTGGCCCAAAGACTTGCACTACAGACCAAGGCAAACAGCTTATCCTGCCCCTCCTCCTCCTCTTGCCTCTTGGGCTTTTTAGTGTGTACAAACAATCTGAGACGAGAAGGCTACATCTGAACATTTCACATAATTAGGAGTGTCAAGGATACTACCGTAACGCCACAATGGAGAGGTGAGGTGAGTGCAGACGAACACACACCGGCGAGGCAAACCCTGGAGGTGGACTACTGTTTTCCTTTGACCTTGGGTGGCAAGGTCATTAAGACACTGGCAGGCAGTGGCTTCAAATGGTTTTCAAGTCATCTGCTGTGAAATTGCCTGAGTACTGTGTTGCATTTGTGTGTGACTAGTATTGTGCCAAGTGCTTTCCCAGCTTTCCATATTTTATCCCTTTTCTTTATTATAGATCTAAAATACATCTACGATCTATTAGTTTTGGTCAATTCAAAAGTAAACACATTTACTAAGGTTATATTTTGTAACAAGTTGTGGTTTGAATGCAAATATTTGTATTCATAATATGCTGAACTTGGCACACATTTCCATATAGGAAACCCCTAATGTTTCTGAAAGTAGAAGATGAGAAGCTCAACAATCTAAATAAACTGGACTGTGGCATTCAGTTCTCTGTGTGGCTTGAGACTGAAGTGGTTATCCATAAAGAAAGTCTATAGAATGGTAGGCTTGAGGCAGTTTGAGTCGCCATTCCTGGAGGCAGGATGAGTTAACAGGAGCATCACCACCCTAGTCTTTGTAATAGTGCTGGTGAACTCCCATGAAGGGCACACTTCATTTAGCCATCCACCTGCATAGAAGCAGCGTGTCTTGGTCAATTATGGAGGAAGGAAGAGCTGATATGACTTTACAAGTTCACACAATGTTTCTCAAATGCTTGGTGGTTTTTTTTCTCTCAGAAAAGTTTACACATGACATACAGATTTATTTAAATTTCTTTTTGTGGAAAAACAACTCCTTACCACTTGCTCTTAAGGCTTCCAGAGAAGCCTTAAGAGCAAGACCCTGCAAGACCCTGGGTGGGTGGGGGGAAGAAATGCGATGGAATGAAGTATTGCAAAACAGAAATGTAACAAGGACGGGGCTCCGAGATGTGATTCAGAAATGTTATTCACACAAGCTCAGCAAAAGACTGGGTTTAAAGCCCTCATCTTGGGGATAAAGTAACTGGAAGATTTTTTATTTTTTATTTGCTGGTAGCTTATTTCAATTGTTGAGAGTAAGCTATTTTAGGCAGCACACAAGTGGAATGCAAAATACCTTCCATAGCAAATAACAGTGTATAGCACCCATGTACAGACTTGATCATCTGTATATGCTTAACGTAACCATTCGTATATTATGAATTATAAACCAGCAGCAGCTAATTCATCTATTTTACAGTTCAGCGTGTTGATGATGCTGACAACATACATGTTAAGGTCTTGTCTTTAGTTTCTCATCTACAGTATTGACCTTAACTATATAAAAAAGATATATATATTATAGTACTTGTATTGTAAATTGTCACTGTGGTCCCAATGAATGTACGTATATGGGATAATGATATAATGGGATAAATAGCGCACCGGAAGTTCTAGCACAAAATAACAAAGATTGCGCCCTCCAGGTTGTCATGGAAATTAAGGTGAATAAGGAAATGCAATGTACTAGTAGTCTAATCGTTCTGAGAGAGGGACAGGCCTGCGGATAGTGACATCCCAAGTCCAGTCAATAGAGAGTTATTTCTAGGTAGAAGTAGAGGAGGGAGTGGCCTCTAATATTAATGCTAGACTCCCAGGGGCCTGAGACATGTACAGCAAGCAGGCCCTCTTAAAACACAAATAAAAAGGCTTTCAGTGTCAACAGACAGGCCAGCCCCGCCAAGTTTGGTCTAATAGTTTAGAACCACAATCTCTGCTGGACACTAACAAGTCCTTATATAGCTTGGTTCCATGCCTAAGCATACTCTAAAGAGGGTGAAACCAGAATATGAAAATGAATGAATGTCACTGAAGTGGGTGACTCCTCATATGTTATGATTCATGGCTATAATGTAGTTCTGTGTCAAATGTAGGCTATTTGGGAAAAACAGTGTTAATGTGCAGCCAATATAGTGCTAAATCACTTGGTTAGATTACACTGATCACTTTAATGAGTCTTACTGTATATCTGACGTTTTGTATTCTGCTGCTCACTTTGACAGGAAATGTAATGATTTGGGATAGTTTGTGTTTAAAAGAATCATTCTGGGTTTAAATACCAAGCACACGGAAACACAAAGAATGCGTCCAAACTTTTTTCTTCTGCTGCCGTTTGGATTAGGGTGAATCTGAATCAGTGCTGTGCTTGGGCCCGCTGACATGGGGGAGGAACTGGGTCAGTTAACCCCGGGCCCTGGATCAAAGGAATAGTTGGTCAAAAATAAATATTTGTCAAACTTTATATATTATTTATGAGTCACTTAAAAGCTTTTTTTTTTTCTTTCTATCTTTATTTTACTTGAAAATTGTTTTACTTTACCTATACCTCCCTATAATGTAAAACATGGTTTGGTCTGTCAATGCTACAGAGCAACCGCTACTGGAGATGAAGATCTCCAGTCCCGGTGCCAGAGCCAAATACGCTGGTTGTGGCTGTGCTCACTTACTGTACAATAAATATGAAACTAAATTGCTAGTGATATACATTTTTGGGAATTAAAATATGTTTGCATTAATGGCATAACGCAGTATGGGATGTTCCTAATTACTTGTTTCCTTAGTTTCATCTTAGACTAGTCAACTAGTCTAAAAATAAGGAAAACGTATGTTTTTTGCGAAGAATAATTAATTGTATTATAAATGTCCCTGGCTCAAAGGTCCACACATTTCAGCGATATTTAAAATAGGATGTGGTTATTTAAGAATGTGATTAGTTGTTCCAAACAGCAATGTGAGCAAGTTTAATAGACTAAAGTCGACTACTCATGCACATCCCTAGTATAAATCATACAACTCTGAAAACAGTGTGTGAGATAATCCAACAATAAGATTACAAAAATATAATGGAATCAAAATAACCTAAAAAAAATTTCGGACCCACTTAAAAGTATATTGGGGATAAATATGCTCAGTTTAAGAATCACTGACATTGTCTATTTGGTGCGTATGGAAGCGGCCGAGCCCTATTGAGTTCTGTGGCCTCCTCCACTGAGCTACGAGCATCTTCTCCCTACTCTAGGGTTCTGCCTAACCTGATATACCAAAGGAATTGTTGTCACAAGTCCATCTGGGGAGTCGTACGGAGGAGCTGTTTGTATAGGGCAGATTCTTAAAAAAAAAAACTTGGTAGTTGATTGGATAAGCCATCTGGTCGTTTTCGCTGTAAGCACACCTAAACCACGCCCGTATAGCTATCAACACGATGCTGATTCAGTTGCTACTCGTACACATTCAAAATGTTTCCTAGGCTTTCCAGATGGATTCTCACGGCGGAATTAAACCGAAGTTCGCCAGAGCAGGTTCTGCCTGCGTCTCTGTAAATCTCTTCCCTCACACCATTATTCGCAGCTTGGCATGGCACGCTAGAGCCAGCAGAGAACAGACTGATTTGTCACTCTGACTCTTGCTATCTTGGCTATCTCGTGTGCGTGTCTGTGTGTCAACTCCACATGGCGAGCCACACACTTGTCTTGATGTTAATTCTCCCGCCCTCTGCTCCCAGTAAGGCATGAGGGAAGGGAAGGGGCAGGGCGGGGGGATTCTGGGAGCAATATGTGGGAACAGCACTTGCCCTAGAAACCACATGGAAAACAAATATATAATAATAATAATTACAGTGTGAAATCCAACAGCAAGTAGGTCCCTACACTGCGCCGCATTGGGCTGGATGTGCAAGGCCTCCCACCACCCACTGGGGGACAACAGCATGTCCAAACATATCCATGTTGTGGATTCAGAGGTTGGGGGTTTCTTTGGACACCAACTTTGGTTTAAGGTACATTCCTCAAATGTGGTGTAGCGCTTTCATGACCCCAATTCTTCTCCCCGTCTCGCTGTTTATGTTTACAAATGCAACTGTGCATGTAGAAGATACATGTCTGTAAGCTCTGTAGGGAAATAAATAGTGTACAGGACTGCAATGCCTGGTAGGGTGTGTGTGTGTTTTAACTTGACATTTTATTTCAACGACATGGGTATTACAGACAGCAGATATTTTACTTTTCAAACACTGAGCTTGATTGAGGACTTATGGTTGCATAGTATAGCTTCCATTGGTGCTACATTCATTCAAATGATAAGGAGTGTTTGTGTTTTACACTACTCCTATTCCCCTTAGTGTTAAGGTAAATGTTTTGTTCACTTGTATGGTATTGCAAACATGCAGCATTACATCACCAAAGTAGCTCCTATTTGTGGCCCTGTTTTTCTTTTTCATTTTAGTACCAGTGATTCCCACTTCTGCTGTGATACTGCATGGGAGTAATGCATTGTCTTAACTCTTAACATCATTACTTTGCTCTGCTGTTTGAAAAGCACTGTATTTGTTATGTTGGTATGTTTCTTATAAGTTCCTGTTATAAAAATATATTCCAGCTTGAGTCGTTTATAACCTATTGAGCCATTCATAAACACTAACAGTTGAACTGAATATAAAATTGAATAATTTGAGTTTAATGTATATCCATGGTGACAGATATTTTAGTAGTTGCTTAGGCCACAAAATTATCCCTTTTCCTGGGACAAAAACATGAATCAGCTTTTTCCAAATGTCAAGGTTTGGCTCAATATGTGTGTTTTACCAACAGGATGTCCACAGTGGTCGGTTAATCATTGAGGGAAGACCATATAAACACACTATCCAGTACAAAACATGTCAAAATCCACATAGGGTAAATGTTAGGTACTGTACATTACTCTATTGTGTTGTAGTGTTCCCAAAGCCAGGATGTGGGAGGTTTTACTGTCGAAGGAGGAGTAGTAGAGGAGAAGGAATAGAGAAGAATATGAGATAATGGAAATGGTAATATTGCATTTAGCTTAGAGGTGCAAATATGACATGTATGTAATTATTTCAGGTAGTAATGCGAAGAATAACCAATAAGCTGTCCAATGCCTGGACAAAGGTTTGTTTAGCATGTTATCATTGTAATATTGGACAAATGTGAGGTGCCACAACATTCCTTTGGCCCTCCAGTTATTACCACTGAAAGACCTGCATTGGGTTTGGTATGAACTTTGAAAACTCGTCATTATTTGGACTTGACCGGCCTGCTGCCAAGTCCTGGCAAACAACCACACATTCTTCTGTATTAAGAGACCTGCACTACATTACAAAAAAAAATCTTACCAAGTATATTTGTCTAATTTCTAGTAAAACTATCTAACTACACTTAATGTAACACGCAATTACCTAACAAGAGCTCATCTATCCAAATATAATATAAAGGACATTATTTAAGACGTTATTTAAGATATAAGACATTATTTATAAATATATTATTTTGTTGCATTAGCAAATTGATTTACTTATCATGAGCAAATCCTTGTATTCATAATTCTTTTTTTTTTTACTTATTTTTGAAGAGCCATTTTTTGTGTAATAACTGGGGCAATAAGGTGAGCTTGCAGTTATTCTTTGTTGTTAGCATGGAGTTGCTGAACAGTACTGTATTTTTAGCTATATTTTACAGTTATTTATTAACTGTCTGATGCCATTCAAATGACAATGTATATGATATAAACTGTTATGTTTCTTCATGGAGAATTGGGGTGTACTTTTTAATTCTCATATGGGTATGATAAGCTTAGTGAGGGGGGCCTGCTGTTGTAATAATGATGTTCCAGCATGTGGTAACATCAGGCAAATGTTCAAAGACAGCTTTTGTACAGCCTCTGAAGCCAAAACATGAGCTGAGTACACTACTAGAGTAGACTAATTGTTGTTACGACACATATGGCAGGTAGAACAAAGGTCAACCACTGGAACATAAATAATTATAAGGATATACCTGCCCCCAACTTGCTTCTGTCGGTGTGATCAGTGGGGTGCGCTACAGTAGATCTCTCATTTAATCAGTGTCACTAATCAGGTATCCTTATAGAAATGTAAAGTGGGTAATCATCGGGCTGATTTTGCTATTCAAAGGCCCCTGCGGATCTTTGGTACTTTTCATAGAAGAAACCATCTCATGTTAATCTCTTGTGTTTCCTGTGGTAACCACGCCGTTTATGTCCAAACTAAAGCAGACTGTGTGGCTCATAGGTCCACTATGGCACACCTGAAACACACATACATGAAACACACACGCTGGGCAGATTCTCTACTAGACAGCTTGAAAGACTGCATGCTGACATGCAATGCAGTTGAATGCAACATCAAATGTATTAAGAAGGCATTGATATTCGAGGGCTTTCCTGCGAAATATTACACTACAGTTTTGCACACTGATTTTACATTAGTTTTCTATAGTTACTGCTAATAGCAAGACTGCTGATACCTTCGATGTTGATGCTGATTACATCGATTCTCAGGATGTTCAATAAACTCCAGGAAAGCTTGCAAAAGTTACACAAACTGAGAAAAACGATTGTGCTTGTATGAGTTACATGCGTTTGATATACTAGTAGAATAGAGTTGTCAGCGCACTAGTGACATAGCACGGCAATTACCCCCACAGCATGGGTTGATGGTTGAAACGGACAATTCAGAGAACAATGTTACACAATTTACAGGAAAGTTACATTTTTGATGAAATCATGGTCGTCAAGTAACAACGTAAAATCAGCAGCAAATGAACAGCTAGCAACCAACATGAATATTATGTAATGCCTATGTGCTTTATTTTATATTTTAACTACAACAAATATAAAATTTGTTGGCACAGAAGTATTATAATGCAATTAATATAATGTATTATATTAATATAATAATTAGTAATATAATTAGAAAAAATAGCCAATCCATTTTGTAAAACAGCTGGGCTCAGCAGGTCAGTCTTCCTGCTGGTGAGTTCTTCTATCTCAGTCTTATGACTGACTGCCATTTGCCCCAAAACAGTTTAGCATAATTTACTTGAGACCAAGTCAAAAACATTTGCTTTGGCAACATGGTTTTATCTTTGTTTGTTTATTAACCAAATAGGACAGCCTATGGTTTCCACTTGACAGTTCACACTGTTGTAGCCTACCATGAGGTTCAAGATCCAAAGGTGATCCAAAGGTGAAGTAATACGTGTTATTTTGTCCTCACTTTATTAGACCATAATGTCACCCTCATCATCATACATGTTATTATATTTGTTTTGTTTTAAAAGGACAGAAAAGTTATTTTCCATGTTTTTGTGTTGGCTTTTTCGCACTGAGGCAGTAGTCCCTGTGGTGTTTCTAAGATATAGGAAAGTCAGCATATTGACCGACAGCATGCCTCAAGATTATGCACTGTTGACTCATAAGAGCTCTTTGAGATGCTCTCATTGATTTTTGCGCTCCTTGGAGATGATCCTGAAATGGATTAGTATGTGCCCCTTCCGCAAATTCTTTCAGAATGTCTCATTTGCCACAAACTTAAGGTGAACCAGCTATAATGATTTGGAAAACAAGATAAAGGCTCTCCCTTGGGACTCTTGATAAGAATGAAATCAATAAACTAATAAATAAACCAATAAGATTATAGTATAGCACTCCTCCAGGAAATGTATCACCAAGGTTGTACAAGCTAGACCTTGAATAGTGGTCGACACGGAAGCTTTTTAGTGGGGACAAGGTCATGATAAGTCAATAATTGAGGGGGTAACTTGGATGTATTCAGCTCACTCATTCCATATCCCAGTCCTAGACTTTCCCAAAAGGTCCCACAAACTGGGGATGTGAAAAACAGCAGATATTGTTTTTCCTGTCCAACAACTCAAACAAGGGCCTCTGTCAGAAAAGCCTGAAATATCCATATCAAATTATGTGTGTGTGTGGCGGTTTCCTACACCGCTTTAACGAACAGTGAGTCTTAGCACTCCTCAGGTAGACAACCACACCTTTTTGGACGCCGTTTTATTTATTTTAGACAAAAAATAGTCATGCGCATGCGTTCAATATTTTAAACTCTTTAAACATACAGCACAGTACGAGGTACAATCCGAAGTTTGAAAGACACAGCCAGCTACCTATCTAAAGCCCTGCTAAAGTAGTTTTAAAGGCTTACGATTTTCATTTTCTTCTGAACATATTTCTTAATTACACAAATATTGTCCATATGAGACAGTTTGCTTAAAAAATATATAAAAAAAGAAGCTATTTCTATCATCTGAACATGGAAATTACCTAATTTAGTGTCTTAGGAGAGTGTAGTATTAGTTAATGTTAAAGAAGGCATATGAAAACATTGAATTTGTTAATTACATCAAGCTTGTGTATCCACAATGATTAGACATAGTCAACTTCCTTCTTTTTTTAACTTAAAACACGGAAGAATAGGCAACCGATGTATGACATGATCCTACTATTTACAGATACAAATTCCATCCTAAATGTTCAATTTTTTGCAGGAATGCAGCCTATGCTTGAGCTCATTTTACTTGGTTGTTACTTGAGATATATGACACGCCTCTTTCTATTTGGACACAAAAGTGATCTCAGCGACATCTTACCAGAGATTGGGCAATTTTTGTAGCTGAGCGAGCCAACAGTGTGAACATAGGGATAAGTAAATGCACTCTGACATAGTACAGAGATGGCCAGTTCACCTTGCATTGTATATTTCCTCTGGATACCTAAAAATGCGGGATGCGCTTCCTGAAAATTAACACAAGATATATTTGATGCAGTTGGTGAGCGCCCAGCACTTTGCTTTGAAGTTGCATGCTTTGTATGCTATTTAGACAAAAAATGAGATGCTTCGGAATATAAGTCGCAGGACCAGCCAGAAAACTGTAACTTGCAGTCTGGAAAATACAGTTAAATAAATAAAATAAGCATTGCAGCCTTGCTTTTGAACTTAAATTATAATTACATGTTAAATATTTGTATTGTTTACCCTATTTGCTAGGCCTTTATTGTAAATAAGAAAGTGTTCCTTAATTGATTGTGAGTAGTTGTAAAATAAAGGTAAAATAAAAACGACAGTCAAGCCGTGAAAATAATGTCCTTTTGAGATTCCCAAGTCTCTAAGTGTGATGACTGTCGCTTGGGTATTTGGGTATTTTAAGCAATTGGAGAAGAGTGGGTGATGGTCCCCCACATAATGCCACCAAGCTGCAAGCTGTGCCTCATTTCCCCTCTGTGCTGCCCACTATAGTTAACCCTGGCCTGTTTCAACTTTGTTATGGTAGGAATGTGACCCAGCATGAGAACAGGTCATCAGTCCTAATGACCTTGCATGGCTCTCTCCCACATCCCAGTCAAGGCTACATATAGCTGGATCATGAACATGTTTTCCCACATAACTGTGTTTACTCTTATTTAGGGACAAGCTTTACTCATGTCATGCAAAGTGTTCATCTATAAAAAAAAAAAAAAAAAAGGCAGAATCAGATGACCGTATCCACATTCTAAATTAACCTCTTTGAAAGAAAGCATTCCCTTTTTTATTTAAAAATCATTGAGTTAAGCTTGCGTGCGGGGATCTTCCTTCTTTGTTGCAAACATTTTTAATCTTAACCAGACGCCAGACATACATAAAGCACTGGGTGATTGGATTGTGACTATTGAAGTATGTTGTAGTTATTGTTATATTGTTTCAATGTAACTTTACTCTCTGCGCATGCTATGATTATTTCTGTCTGCCTGTGTCTGTCTGCCTGTCATGCTGTTTATGGAAAGTGATATTGCTGATTTAAATGCCGTCTTGACTTACACTGAAATTCAGTCCAGTTACCAACATCATATCTGTACCAAAAGGATATAAATGCCAATGTACATGCTGTCCTGCAGAACCATATAGGCTTATTTTTTACAGGCCTCTTTAAAAACTAATGGTTAAACAGATGGTTTTATGGTGTCCAATTATTTTCGTTGACTTTCAACTTGATCTGCTCCAAGTCCTTTTGTCTGAATGTCTTTTTTTTCCTCCCATGGCCTTTAAAACTGGGTTAACATTTTGGCGGTTTTAGCCTCTATGTGGTTTATGCTTTGAAGATGCAATGAGAAATGTGATTTCATGCTTCAGAGCTGATATGTGGAGTTGAAATAGGATATTATGAGTATACGGATCAGTTTGGTCCTCTGGCTGTCAAGATGAATGACACTGAGCCCTGCAGTCATCTTTTGTGTGTGTGGTAATGCGGTGCATGCTAAAAAAAAAAGAAAGAAAAGTATTTACTTATCTGCAAAGAATGCGGTTCCTTTTCATCTCAAATGTTGTGATGTTAAAATATGCTGCTTTTTGTGGAAAACCAAGGAAGTTTCAGTTTGCATGCACTTTTACAGATTTCTTCCAGCCAAAAAGAGTAACAATGTAATAGCATTAACAGTAACTAACCTCTCGGTAATCTTGCGAGCACAAACACACCCACACACACACTGTAGGCTAATCCTCTAAAGGGAATGATGATGATTGATGAGCATTGGAGATGATTTGTGAGTGCAACATCAATGAGATAAAAACCTTGCCTCTTAGCCATTTGTCACCTTGTCAATGCAAAATACATTTTAAGGGCCATTAGATCTTAATATGCATTTAAGACCACCTTGTGCAGCTGTAATTACAGCCTTGGAGCACTTATGTTTGTGACTTTGTTGGATGTTGTTTTATTGGTCTCATCGAGGAGTAATTATGAACGTTACGTTCTATTAAGAATGGTGTGTGTGTGGGGTGGAGGGTGGGAGGAGGTTTCTCCCGTCATCCATCAAGTGAGACCGATGTCCCTTTCTCAGGGTAATCCTATCTGATCTAGCAGACAGTGAAGTCACCCTACCCATGTGCATTCCCACCGCTGCTCTGTTCAGAACGCTCTCTGTCTGACTCGGTGGTCTGACTCTTACCCCAGATCTCATTGCCGTGTATGTGTTCTGCCATACCAGAGGTTTGACACATGTTGTGTCTCCCAACCATTTGTTTTTATTCCTGGCATCAGCTGAATGCCTTTCCCTTTTTTAGGCTTGAGCAACACACCGTTTCAGGACCAGAAAGAAATAATTATATTTTACCTTATTAAAAGTACTGTTTGTGATGCTTACATGCTTTATTCTGGAAAAAGATGTATATTGTTGGTTCTGTTATGTAGTTTAACTGTAAAAGCTTATACTCTCAAAATTCTATGAGCAGAAATTGGAATCAGATTGAAGCCACATGGCACTAATTAGTGGAATTAATGCAATGTATTAAGTTGTTTACTGGTTTGGATATTGTGATGTTTTCCTCACGTGTATCAAGGCAAGAACTTCTCTGTCAGGCTACTCAAATTGATTGTCTCTCCTTCCTTTGAATCGGTGGATGTCATATCTTGCCAGAAGCACTGAAGAGTCCGATCCATCTTCAGATACCAAAGAGACCACATTTAATTTTAGTCTTGGCACTGAGTCTTCAAAATGGAAAAGCAAGGAAACTACTTTAAAAGTATAAAACTGGGACATGTAATCTCATATATGCTGCTGCTTGGGAATATTTACTGCAGAAAGAAATGGAGTGACATATTTATTCTATGTAGGGTTATGTTGGCTCGGTAAGGCTTTGCCAAAAATACAAAGAATACTTACTCTGCCTTTTAAATTTCACAACACGCATGCCCAGATGAATGATGTCACTGATGTAACTGTTATTTCTAATTTCATTGAATTAAAAAGTATTTTTATAAAGTATGCATCATCTACAGATTGTTGTCTTCTGGACATAGACAGATTTGTCAAAATAACTTACTAAAATAATTTAAGGTGTCTCCTCCTTATTCATCATTTGCCAACAATTTCCATCTTGATACAACAAGGGGCCATGCCTGGGAAACTTTACATGTTGGGGAGCCTTGCCCATGTCTACCCCCACCCCATCGTTGTCTAATGGACATACTGGAGCAGTGCATACCTTAGGGATCGAAGGAGAAACAGATGGTGAATCCCTCAGTAATGGAGACTGTAGTCAGATAGGGGGGAAATATAATTGGCAGTGGCAAAGGCAATGATTCTGTTCTCTCTATGGAGATTTGCTTGTTTTATGCAAATACGAGCATGCGGTGTGAGTTAATGGTAGGTACATCTTAGTTTGTGAATTTAAGAATTGTAGTTCACATACTTTTTTAAATGTTAGTTGTTAGGCTAATAATGTATACATAATTATTTAAGATACAGCTCATTTGGAATTTAGTTTGTTCATTTAGGTGATAACTCACAATGGTCTTAAATGTGAGAGTAAAGCTGGTATATATATACTGCATTTATATGCTTTTCCAACCTTCCAGCCACTCAAAGTACTGTATTGCTTCACATTCAGCCATCACTTGGTGTCTTGCTCAGAGAGACCTCCACACTTGGTGAGGAGTTTGCAGAGTTTGAACCAGCACCTTCTGGATCACCTGTCGCCCCGCTCTACCCACTGTGCCATTGTCGCCCATTGAAAACATTCAGATGGTACAATTCAAATCAATCTCAGAACTGTTGTAAAGGCTACACCCCTGCAGTTTGCAATGTGATATGACTCCTAAAGCCTTCATCCCTTGATCCATGGTTCTGGATGGGCTGAGTGTCCTGTTGCTGCATGTCTCTCAAAAGCTCAGCTGTTAAAGGAATGTCAGGCTTCAAAGGTGAACGCCACTTGGTAGACCAGCAAATATGTGCCTTTGAGTGTGATTACAGGCTATTGTAAAGCCATCCAGCATTTTTTATGTTATACAGTATGCCATAAGCAAACATGTTTGAATGTATTGCATAATGCATGGGTGCTGTATTTAAACAGGTTTCACTGAATGGTTGTCATTCTGCATAAAAGTGGAAATAAAATTATTGGGCGCTAAATGCTACTGTTTGGATCGTTGATCTTGAAGTATTGCCGGAGGTATTAGTGTGGATTGGTGAGTTTATTTGTTATGTCATGACTGTATTTTGGAATTTTTCAAGCTGTAGTTGCATTTTAGGATTATTTTATTTTTATAGGAAACCCTAGTTGAATACTTGGCAGCAACTTCTTCACCAACCTTCTCAAAATGACATCTTACTTGCTGCACTATTTCTTACTACTTTGTGTCTCACATTCATAAGACTGCTGTCATGGTAGATGATGAGCTATCAGCGACATCCCTCATTATTTGGCTCTTGGGGGAGTATTATGAATTCCTGATCAGTGAGCTCATTTAGACTCTGCCTTCTATAAATGGAATAAGGCAATGTGACAGTGGAGATTGCCTTCGCTCACCGTTCTAATGAATTCATCTTGAGCTGCGCAGATGCAGTACATGTTAATGTCGTGCTATGCTCTGTGATGACTCAAGACTGCACACCCATCCCTGGGACTCTTCTGGAAGACTGCCTGGTGTCTTTTCAGTATTGAGTGTTGGGGTGGTGACAGCTGTTGTATGCAGGTTCATTGATGTTTACCCAAAACCTAGAGTACATTTCGTCATATATAATACTGTAAAGTACCAAAATCCAATGCACTATTGTTTCCACATTTTCTGTGGATGGGACTAATGTCACTGTTAGTGAGAATATACTATCCCGAGTTAGTTACCAGACTATCAAGTGTCCATAATTCGTTCAGTTTAAACAGGACTGAGTTCAAATGGCACATCGAGGAAAGTCCACACATGTACAGTATATGTTGGCTGTCTGAACATTCAGTGGTCTCCAAGTGACAAATATGACCCAGTTAGTGATGGGAATAGTACCATCTGCAGCTGGTCTGGGAGGTCAGTGGAGTCCCCAAAGTATTTTAGTTTGGATGGTACGTCACATAGAAGACCTCTTTTCTTTTTTTTACATTGGTCAGTTTCTAATGGGATATTTGCATTTATTTATGTAATGTATGTTGTTAATGCTAACATTAATGTACTTTAGTGAGGTGTGACAATAGGGGAAAAAATTGCACAACATTCAGAAATAAAACCAGTGTATCAGACTATAAATGAAGCCTATATATATAAATAAATAAATACATAGGCTGGTCAATGACCTATTAGCTTGATTTTAACAGCTAGTTGCTTGTGGTTGCAGGTGGCAGTAGACCAATACAGAGCATCCTTCCCCAGTTCCCAAGGCAACAATGTATAAGGGTTGATAAAGGTGCATCATTACCATGCATAGATCAACCTATTGTTTTTTGGGGGTAGGGGACACAGAGGTGTTATGTGTGGTTCTACAAAGACACTGAAATACTAACAAGATGGAGCCTTGTAATGCATTTTAATGGGAGCGAAACTGTAACGCTTCCGGTCTCTTAATTAAGTGGGCGTAGCTCTAACAGCATTTTGCTGTGGAGGCTGGCGTACGGGCAGCGCCCAGACAGCTACATTTACCATGCATGGCCTGAAACAAAGTACATTTACCCCAAAACAGTTTGATGCAGTAATACCGCTGTTGCCTCAGATCGATAGGTACTTGAGAATTAATGTAATATTCTTGAAATACCCATTAACGCCGCCAGAGAGAAATAACGGGCAAAAGTCTGTGGACCTCCCCATTGACTTGCATGGAACCCTGGGTCGTTCTGGTCTGCATAAAGGGTAAAATTCCCTCTTCCCCCTTCCAAAAATAAAATGCTGGAAGTGCTGTCCAATGAAAACACTCTGTTTCTAATCTCTCTGGTTCTATGGTATCACGTGGTGCATTCTGTTACTGTGTTACATACTTGGTAGTAAATCCCTCAAAGCACATGTCAAACCTCTCTTAAAGATCTGTGAAGATGTTCTGATAGCCACACTGTTTTGGTGTCATGTACAGTAAAACACCAAAGTGATAGACATGACATTAGATTTAATTCACCCTTAACTTGTCAGTCCTCCATGGACACCATAGAAAGAACACCATTTGCAGGCCATCTGACAAGAGAGGTCTATGTTCCACCCTTATGTGATGTTAGGAATGATTTTATGATTCAATGCCAGACTTTGGTTGCGTTCAGCAAATTCCCTTTAGATGTTCAGTGAACTTCAAACGGTGCCAAACAAAATCTAACTAAACATAAAATAGGTGAGGAAACATGTTCTTAAGTTCATTGAGGACCTCAGATTTGTCTTGAACATGTCAGTGATCAAGTCACTGATGTCAGTGTGACCTTCATTGGCATGGGCTCGTACACGTACACACGCGCACGCACACACACACACACGAGTGCTTTAATTGTGACATATATGGCTGTGACTGAGTATTTTATGGCTACAGTACAGACTGATATCTCTCCATTTCATTACCATGGCCACTTTATGCACTCTACCGGGGTAAAGCTATCATATAACCTGCTCTCCTGAATATTTTATGACATGATTACTTCCTCTGACTCAGTGAAATGTGTTGAGACAAATATGCAAGTGAAACTAATGCTCGCCCTCACTCTTAAAGTGGGATTCTGTAGTTATTACTATTTAATGGAATCCAATGGCCGTGTGAAATATTAATCTTAAATCATCATTGCTCTGCTCTCTACGAGTTCAAGCTGAGCTGCTTGTCTCAAAGTTAAATTACCTAATACGTTATGCACAGAGGAGATGTGTATGATGGAAAATTACATTAATCTTTACTTCCAAATAAAACAAATAAATCAAGCTTTGACATTGGCATCTCTATTTGAAAAGCCATAAGCTTTTATTTGAGCTGGTGAAACCACTGAAGAATTCAATATTTTATGTCATTCTAGAGTCCAGTAAAATCAATATTCTCTAGCTCATAAACATCTCTTAAATACGACGCGTATTAGGGCCATAAAAAAAAGAAAAGAAAAACTTCATCCAGATTTCATCCAGAAGTCTTGTCTACATTCCTGAGCTGCCACAAGCACCAGTAATGGAATTGTTTGTGTGTCAGGCATTCCATAATTGAGAATGTCCTCCTATTCATGTGCTATTGTCCTTGCTTTAGTTTCATCCCATTCACATTGTTATCACTCCTTTGGGTTTTAGAAACCCATTCTGCACACCACTCTGCTCATTTAATAATTAAGCATAGGTGAACAAGATCTTGGCATACACAATGTGATACTATTCATATTGGAACTAATCAAATTAGCTTTTTGCATCCTTGCAGAATGTCTGTAGACATTGTCCTCTTAAGTTGTATTACAGTGTTCTATATAATTTAAATATTCAATCACAAAAGGCCAGGATAATAGTTCACTTCCACATTAGTTCAGTTTCTTACAGTACATCCATAACTGAATGTGAATTGTGGGATTGGGTTCAATAAACTACATCACCATTCTCTGCTAGGAAAACACATTCCTTCATGTCTTTTAGCATGTCTAGAGCGGTGTGTCAATGTTTTCCTGTCAATAACCTGCATATTTTTATGGATGCACATTTAAATTACACTAATGACAGGTCTATTTTTTCTGCCAGAGTGAGCACTGATTGTACAGTGTTAGCCCCATCAAATGCTTTGATCTAGTTAATTATTTTCTGTGCTGTTGAAGAAGGAGGTCAGATTTATGAAGGCACATAATGTTTGCTGAAAGTCAAAGAGCGAGAGCAAGACTTGCTTGCAGTTTGAGTTCCATTCTTCTGCCTATTCCACCTGAACAAGCCGAGCACAGCCTCGAGGCCTACATTTCTTTCCGCACTGGTTCGCATTCCAGGTTCACGCCATGATGACATTTTATCCCCATTTTTTTTCTATTTAGTTTTTGCTTTTGGATTGTTTGGCAACCATAGCTATTAACGTTAGTTTACATTTTTAATACAGCCCTTGTTGAAAGTCCTATCTTGTCCCCAGCCTGTTTTACAGGACCAGTTTTCCCTTATTATCTGGAGCGATGTTAGATGGGCCTAGAGCTTGAAAAGTGTCTCCATTGCTCTTCTGGCCAGGCTGAAAAATTGGAAGCGTCTACTGGGGTAGACCATGAGCCAAGGACCAACAGAACCAATGCTTCATGCTGCGTATACAGTAGGTTACCAGAACACTACTATACCAATTTGTCTATGGTGGTGCTTATACTGGTCCGTAGTAATGTCAGGCGTACTGGAAACATTTTTAGAAAAAGCATAAGTTCTGTAACCTTTTCCAGATAAGTAAGGAACACATTATTTGATGCTGGGTTTGCTGGGCATAGACTGGGGCATAATATAAAGCAGTAGCTCGGTTATCATGTATACCCAGGCAGATGTATAGCACTGCCATTGCTCTTTACCTGTATAGCCACCCACAGTTTACAGAAGCACACCGTACACAATATCACGCTCGTACCTAGCCTACTTACTTTTTCAATTTGCATATTGGTGATCTAACGATCTAAACTGTTGAATGTATGATTTGCCAGAAATGTTGTGAATGACACTCAGTAGAGTTAATCACAACATTACATGACCCATACAGTAGCTCAATGAAAGACTTGAGACTGAGTCAGACACCTTCTGGAAAATGGGGAATGGTCACAGGCTCCTATCACTCACCGTCTGTGCAAAGGATGTTATTATGGTGACAGAGCTGTGATTACTGGTGTCCGCGCACCCACAGGTATAGAACAGCTGCCAGCCTGGCTACAAAGCGATGAATGGTCCTGTCGTGTTGCCTATCGCCGACTTGACAGAGGGGAAATGTGTCCCAGATTAACGGAAGGATATTCACGTGGATGCATGGCGAATCAAGAGTCACATGCTCTTGACGGAAGGCGGGAAATGTGGACGACGCTTCATTGTTGTGTTCTGCTCATTGTTTGTGCTTGCGTGCATGTAGTGTTTCCTTGTTGTTATTGTATGTGGCTTCTCATTGTTATTTGCGTACCTAGACATACTACAGTATAGTTGCCATAGGTTTTACACAGGTGCAGCTGATGCATGCAGATTAAAGGTTGACTTCACATAATGTGCTGTATACTGTATAGCACCCACATACGTGGCTTGGTTGCAGCCCTACATTAATGGTGGTCACAGGCAGCTGCTAACCACTGACTCGAGGGTCGACATTCATTGGCCACTGCTCACTGTTTCACATATGAAATGAGATACAGTAGTCTTGGAATGAGCACCGCTCTTGCGACAGTATCTTGGTGTAGTTTCTGAAATGCTTCATAGACGTTTTCTTTGGTTTCAGGATATTCAAGCTCTGTAACATGAAAAGTCAATGCATCAGCATATTCTTTTAGTATCATTGAAAGCCCTCGGATATTGGGTCCTTATTACACCGTGTGTGTTATGACCCAGGTTTCACACCAGTCAGTGTTTGTGTTCTAATATCCAGGCTATCTGGCTAATTATCTGTGCACATTCCAACATTTGACCTTGGTCGCGGAACATTATCTTCCAGCGTTTCTCTGTTTCACCGTCACGTGGAGCAACCAGATCAGTAGCCCAGTCATAGAGCTGTGCTTTAGCTGACCCCCGGTACAGAGGAGCATCAGCAACTACAAAGGCCCTCTGTGTTATTTTAATACATTTCCCTGGAACTGCACGAATGAATCGGCTATGTGCCGGGTTAATTACCAGGAGCCCCCTTGCCATGAACCCCGGTATTTCCCCTGTGTCCGTTGGTCTTTCACCCTCCGTCATTCCTGACTTCACGACTGAAACTCCACCTTACTGTCATCTCCGTCCAGAACGCCTCCCCCTGTATTGTTTTGGATTTAGGGAATATAATAATAATATCACAGTGCTTGACACTATACGTGTGCTTGTTCAATACCTGACTTAAATGCAGAGTCAGTCATTCTTGCTAACTTTCGAGCTCAAATCAAAACAGTATCGCGCCGCAATCCTCCGCGGTGCCGCATCACACATAGAAATGCATTGTGAAGCAAAGCGTAGTGCTACGGCTTTGTTGATACAATGGTGTTGGCCACTTTAAATGTTACTATTTACAGAGCCAGGGCTGTGTAGACGTATCAAGTTATTTTATTTTTTTCAACACAATAGCTAAATGCAAGGAGATATTTGTTGAATTTGACAAAAGTGTAATTAGCTTAGCATTTAGCTTGCAATAGTTGACAATACCTTTAATTATCTTTCTAAAAAAGACTTAAATCCACATAATCTGGCACATGGATGGTCCACACAGACAAATCCAAATAATTTGCCAGTGGCACTGACATCCTGCTATACCTTTTATAGTACTCATTGAGCATAGCGTTAGTTATGGCATGCAGGCCACGAAGTCACTTATCAGATGATCTCAATCAGCTGACAGACCAGCTTCCCCGGCGAACCCCTTTGCACCCGCCACCTCCCCCTGTGCCTACTTTTGTGCTGTATGTCTGTCTGACTCAATGTCTGTTGACATTGATGTTTGCTCTGTACCCTGTTGGGGGGGGGGGGGGGGGGGGGTTTTGCTGCACCCGGAGCAGAGCCATATCACTACATATAATGAACCGCAATACAAATAAAATACTTATCTTGGCTAATATATTGACTGAAATTAAGTTCTGGTCTGCCACCAGCACCAAGTGGTGTGGCTATGAAACACTGACTAGATTTGTTTAGGTTGTAAATCCAAAGCGCAACTAATTTGGGTATTGTCATGCAACTGAAGCTATATGAATAGCATAAAAGGACTGAAGAACACACGGGTACACGCACGTGCATGCACACACACACACACACACACACACTTTTAAAAACAATAATAAAGTTGGCAGTAGCAGATATATAGCATTGGCATTTCTCCCCTTGCTGCAAAAGCAAAACATTTCATCTATATTTAATATAATTTCTCTGTTCATTTACATAATTGCAGGTTTCGTATGCGCACACCTACAAGAACCCCCCCCCCCATTCCCTTTTCCCTTTTCCCAAATGTCTGTCTTGTGCACTTGCTGAATGAATGCTTTGATGTATAATAAATGATTTTGCGGATTAGCTTGAACAGGAGAGCAGTACAGTACATTAAGTGACCATGAACCATACTGCCTGCTAAGTATCATTCTACAGTGCAAAGCAATACATGTAGCCTATAGGCATTTCTTTGTATAGGATTAGCTACAGTAGTACTGTACCCACCTGCACTTACCACTTCGATCCCAGCAGTTAGGTTCAAATGAAGACATATTGCCATGCATCATTGTGAACTTGACAACACATGAAGTAAGCTATTTTAGTGCTCTGGATAATAAAATGATTGTATTTTATCTCTCTTCGAGGTGAACATATGTCCGAGTCATATGTCCGACTTGATTGGTGACTGGAAGGACATTTAAGCAAAATCCCATGTTCGATAAAACAACTGACCAGACCTTGAACATTTTTATAAATAGTGACCTTAAACGTTAAATTAAAAAATCTTTTAATATTAAATTTAAAAACTGCTATTGTTGACTTGGGATGAGGAACTGTCAGAAGGTTCCATTGGTTCCCAGTTTACCAGCAGCACGTCTGCTGACCCAACATGGTAACACGGAGTCAGTTTGCACTAAGCAGACAGGATCTCCGCCGTGCGGACATGTGGTTGGGAGCAAGGCACTCATGGTGGAGTGCATCATTAAGAGGCATGGGGAAGATGATACGTCTCTGAGGGAATTCAGTCCCCCTCGCCCTGCCCAGTACGAGTCTGTAATGAGTGTTGTTGTTATGACAGTGGTATCAATGCAATATATGTGATGTGGACACAAAGGAACTGAATGTAAAAAATATAACTCCAACCCAACTTTCACACGGACTTCACATTTTCCCATTTGGTTTTGAGGAAATTCGCTGTTTAATCATAATTGTGTCATTCTGAAATCTGTCTGCGAATAGAAGAAATATTCCAAGACTATAGGCTGGCTGTTTTTCAGATAATAAAACTATAATGGGGTCACCCTTTTACTTTTCTGTCATGAATCCCTCGCTCCTTTTAGTCCTGCTATCTCTTCTTCTCTGCCTTTAGCGATGTGTCTGCTCTCTCGCCCTTTCATTCGCTCCCTATCTCCCTATCTGCCTGGCCGCACGTTCCTTTCATCTCTCTCTGTCTCTCTCTCGCTCTCTCTCTCTCCCCTGTTCTCTCTCTCTCTCTCTCTCTCTCTCTCTCTCCCTCTCTCATTCATGCCCCAGCTATCGTAAACGCCTGTCATGCTTCTCTCTTCCCCACAGCTCTCCCTCGCCTCCGAACGGATGCATGCCGCTGCTTCGTAAGTCAACACTTCTCTTCCTCTACTCCCCGCTCCTCCTTTTAAAAATTCGGACAACTGTAACAGTCATGGCAGAAGGTTTCTAGCAGTCCCACAGGCAGAGCAGGAAGATGTTGCAGACTATATTGTGTTTATGATATGGAAGAAGCAGCGGTGAGACGAGCGTATGTATACAGGCTCTCTGGCTGGAGAGTTTTCAGCACCAATGGGGGAGGTGGTTGGGGGGGGACGGGGCTCTTATTAAGGCGCATGTGTGTCTTTGAGCCTCTGGGGCTCGCATAGATGTGGGACTCTTAGGGACACGCTTAGGGAGCCGCGACCCGCTCAGTCACAGTCATGTCTCATGCCTTATGTCTTGGTGTTTGAGGGGCTGTGGATGGGATCGTGTTGTTGTTAACAAGGCCCTCTCTGAGCTGTGTTGCTGTCATTTTAGAGGCGTGTAGACATTTGTTTTGGTATTAGCATGTCACTCGCTTCTTGTTCCAGAGTAACTTGTATTTATTTATTTATTTATTTATATACAGTATATATATATATATCCATCCATCCATCCATCCATCCATCTTCATCCGCTTATCCGGAGTGCATATATATATATATATATATATATATATATAATTATGAAATTATGTATTTATTTATTTATTATTATTTATTAATGTATTTAATAATTAAATTATAATTATTCATATAATTATTTTATTTTTTGATATTCACTAAGCCCTTACTTTGATGTTATGCTACAGAATGTGACTATAGCAAGGACCGCTTTTGTCTGGCAAAGAATTTAATTAAGCCTTACAATGAGTGCAACTACTATTCACAAGGATATGATGCTCAATGCACGTCTACTTGCATCTTTCATTCATAAATATGCAGACTTATCCATGTGCAGAAGTAATTAATTGTATGTAAACTGTTGTAATTCAAACAAGTGATTATCATCTTACACAGCACTACACTATGAAAAGCCTCCAGCTTTTTGTGATAACTGGGGAGCAACATAGTAATTATTCATAATAGTCTATAGTCAATATGAATCATTCCCTGTGGATGATGGATTATGACGAGTCATGATTTCGGACTATCCCTGGAGTACTGTTTTTATATCCTAAGATGTTAATTGTTAAATAATGTATGCTGCATATTGTAAATCAAAAAGTTCAATCAAAAATCTAAAATATTTGCTTCGTGAGCTGATATAACGATTGAATATAAAATACACAATTCAGATACTGTAAGACCATGCAGTCAAATAAGTTCATACAATATATTTTACATACTAACTAAGCCGTAGTACTACACTTTGCTTCACAATGTGTTTCAATGTGTGAGATGGCGCTGCCTGCGGAGGGATATTGTATTGATTTAAGCTTGAAGTTAGCAAGTGTTCTCAAGAAAAACTAACCCTGCCTTTAAAGCCATTTATGTTAACCACATCTCTGAAATGGATTTGTATCCAGAAATAAATAAATAAATAAATGTATCTGCAGCAGGTAGAGGCTGAAACCAGCTGTAGTTTGGCCTACTAGGCTGGAGGGATGAATTGTGGTCAACAGAGTTAGCCTTTTCAAGGTGATGTGTGCAAAATTGCATGCAATCATCGCGCTACTGTGTAATTTAGCTTTGTTGACAGGTTTATATAGACAGAATGCTACTGTAGGTTGCCAGAAGGCTACTGTGAGCATTAACTTAGCATTTGGTTGCAAGGAGAGGTGTCTTGTTATCAATGTCAGCCGCAGTCGTCAGTAGGCTTTGAATCCATTCTGTCCTTCAATATAATGAGAGCTCTGCCATTAAACCAACTTGCTATAACTTACAGCACATCTGAGGGAATAGATTGGTTACCAGGTGTGATTTTTGGAGGCAGATAACAAACAATACAAAAAAGCCCAGCAGAAGGGAATTTGACTAGGCTACCATTATTCAGTTTTCTGAATTTTACTTTTTTTTTTTTGGCCTGCTCTGATCCAGCCACTGCTGAATTACACACATGTGGAAGGAGATGCTTGCTCTTGTTGTCATAAGGGCATGTAGAGATGTAAATGCTGCTACCTCTAAACTGCACCTTCATAATGTCCAAATTAGGGGTCCAAATTATCCAGGGCCTGACCCTGACTAGTGACTAGCCAAAGTGGATTCACAGATATTACTGACTCTGCAAACACCAAGCCCATATACTGTAGTTGGAACAGCAGGCTGCACATTCAGTGGTTTGCCTATTCCGGAGATGTGCCGGCATTGCTTATGAAATGTCACCCAGGTCGCAGGAGCAATTAATAAAATCAGTGTTGTTTACAGTCTGGGTGGTTGACAGGTTCGCAACATTACGTTGCTCCATTTTATGTGCTGGTGTATAGCATCCGCCTGTCCGATATGTGTGTGTGTGTGTGTGTGTGTGTGTGTTCGTGCGTGTACATATGGGCACACACGTATATTTCTACCCTAGGGTGTTTTGCCTAATGTAGTATTGTCTGCATGCTTCTCATTCTCACACTCCAATTTGGAAAGCGGAAGCCTCTGAGCAGCACATCAAGGTATAGTGCTACACATCTTCCGGTAATCTCAATGATCCTGTGACAGACAGGCTTTCAAGTTCCCCCACTTAAGTATCAAACTGGATGAGAGGAAAATGTGTTTATTTTTAAAGACCACACAGTAGATTGTTTCATAGTTTTTCATTTTTCTCATGAGTTTTGGGATACACTTTTTGAGATACACTTTAGGAGGGTTTTCATGTGAGCCGAGGAACTTTATATGTAATGTGCCCATTGTGCAGAGTAAATGTGTCCTCTACAAACCATTTAACTCTGGCTTGGTCTGTGAAAATACCATCTTTGTCCACCAGAGTTGATGCTGAGGTCAAAAGCAAGATACTGTCAAGAGAGCTATGGTAGTATTAGCTCTCTCGGTAATCATTTGCAGAATAGTCAATTTAGCTTATTTGTTTACTTTGTAACTTGCTAACATGAAACTAAAAATGTAAAGTAGTAGGCCTGTACAATTCTGTGCATTTTACATGGACACACATGGAGAAATTCATTATTACACACACTGCACCTCTAACACAGATTGTTGTTCTGAAAATGAAAAAAATATGAGCTAAATCCAAACCCATGGTTTTCCTCACTCAGTAAACCTGTCCCTAGATTAAACACTTAAAAATAACATAAATACTGTATATTTAACTAACGTGCAATTTGTGTTAGATTAGCCCAGCATGTTTTCAGACCTGCATGTTGTCCCCCCCGGCCACCGAGCCACCCGGTACCACTGGTAGGTCAAGTGGGTGTTCACAGACCAATGGCACCACAGATGCTAGCAACAGTCAACAGAAGTCCCTGTTGGGAGGACATAGTTTGATGGCTTCAGAGCATACTGTTAAATCTGATATATGTTCTTTAACGGCGTGCCAGGACAATGACATGCTTTGAAAATGAGCTGGATTGTTCATAGACCTTTGCCTTGGGCAAAAATAACCAAACACCCCTCTCTGCATTTCACCCAATCCCCTCTTCTTTTACACTCAGCAACTTCTTCCCGGTTAACTCCCTGTCTGTCTGTCTGTCTGTCTGTCTGTCTGTCTCTCTCTCTCTCTCTCTCTCTCTCTCTCTCTCTCTCTCTCTCTCTCTCTCTCTCGCTCTCTCTCCTGTAGACCCCATTGGCAGGTGTGCTGTGTATGCAAACGGGTCCCCATGGCTGCTGTTCCTGTCTGACTCATTACGCTGTAAGTTGGCTGTCTCTTCTTTGTGTCTGTGTGTGTGTGACCCCTGTGTTGTCGTGGCATTGCCCTCTTCCATTCTGTCCCATGACAAGCTGTCTCTCCACGGCACAAACTGGCGTTCTTCTCCAATATCTTTACTTCCATTATTGGTATGACACAGCATTTAAATTGGGATATTGAGTTATCGAGGAGTGTCTCTAATGTCATGATGTGTGTGCGTGTTCATTCCTCAGCCGGCCAGTGGATATTCGTAAGCCATAAAGTCAGTGAATGCATTGTGACATTTTACCCTCTGGTGTATGATCAGCATGCACATTTGCATCCGCTATACCACAGAGTCCCTAGTCAACTAGGCCTAACGGTTACAACCATGTGTGTTTGTTTGTTTTGATAGCTATGGTTACGACCGCGGCCAGCCAGTTTGCTAGAGTTAGGGTTGCATAAACACCCTTGTATTTTTGCGGGCTGGTTGACACAGTAGTTGAAGAAGTCTGGAGTGATTTGGATGTCGTCTCTTCTCTATTCTGCTTCTAAAACAGCTGTGCTTTGTTGAAGAAGCCACACGTTGGTGAGTGTCTGATCTGGAAGTGCCGTGTGCTCTTCTGGTTTTTTTGAATTATACAGAATATGACCTACATTATGTTTTTGGTTTACCTTTACAATGCCAGAGTGGTATTTGTCACCCTAGGTTAGACACTATAATGTTGATACAAATGTCAGGGCAGCGCAGCCATCTGTGTTGTTGTGTCTCTGTATCCACCATTCACCACTGATATTATGGTACATGTACAGTAGGCCTATGTAATCTTAGCCACATCAGCTTTCACAAACCGTTGTGCCTGTATGATTTAGTCTCCATGTTGTGCCTGCGTCTGTCCTCGGAGTTTAGTAATCTAGTAAACCTTGAGATTTCTTATATCTTCAGGACAACGGTGTCTGTACAGCTTGCATTCTCTCTATCGCTCTCTCCCTCTCTCTCTCTCTCTCTCTCTCTCTCTCTCTCTCTCTCTCTCTCTCTCTCTCTCTCTCTCTCTCTCTCTCTCTCTCCATCCACACACACAGTGTCCCAGGCCTTCCTGACATGAGACCTTTGTTCTCAAAAGCAGTACATCAAAACAGCCTTGTTGTGTATTATTGCTTTTTCCTCAGCCCTCGACAAAGGGAGTTATGGTAATGTGTGCACAAGTGTTAATTTGTGTTTATGTTTAGTTTTGTAACAGAGTAGTTTTCAAGGATTCTTCTCCCAGTGTTTGGGTGCTGTATTGCAAACAGGCTGCGGTCAGCAATGGGGTGATTCTGAGGAGCACTGCACCTTGCTGTCACACTAGGAAAGAAATGTCATTTATTCAACTTGGGCAGTCGTGTGGAGTATAATAATCATGACACTTTATTGTTTTAACACTATACCATGTGTAGACGTGTGGGGAGGAGAGCAAAGGAGCAGCTTGGTAAAAGCAACACACACACACAAAAAAAAGATACTGATCTTAATTTAAATCGCCACAAAAAGCAGGTTCATTTGTAAGGGACTTTGCACATCATTCTATAGTGCCACAGTACACCGTAGCTATAGCAAAGATAATTCTTCTCATAAATAAACACTTGTGTTTTTGTAATCTTTTAGTAAGCAGGGTGTCCTATAAACCTGTTGCTCTTACTGAGATTGTTCCTGCATGAGAGCGGGAAGACGGAGCAGTGTTAGATGGAATATTTGCTTTCCCACCTCTCCTTACAGTATTCATTTGTATTTTGCTGCCTTGGTCTGTCTCATACTTCTGCCGTATAGATCAGGATAGTGTTGTGTTCCATGTTATGGGACAGTGTTGCTATTGATGCCATTGTGCCACTTCTGCACATTCACACAGGTGCCCCTTTTGTTTCGCTGTGCTTCGCTGAATGTCTACAGATGTATCAGTGTCCTCCGCAGCTTGTTGTCAGCTAACAGGCAACAGTCTGTCAACTGATGACTAAAGGGGCATATTTTATACTCAAACACGAGAATATAATGGACACATCAGTACAACAGTAACAAAGATGTTGGGAGGAAGGAATTAGCTTTATGATAGGGAAAACACAATCATCTATTATAAATATATGTGTATATCACAACAAGCTGTCAAGGAGAATATTTGTGTAATTTAGAGATTTGCGGAAAATAATAATAAATAAATAAATGCTTATAATACTTTATGAATTGTGTTAGCGGTACATCAGCTAGCTGGCTATGCCAGTTCTACATAGCGTACTCAGCGCACTCTCATTGAATGCAAACAATTTTGACATGAAGAAGTATATTGTAGAAAAATTATGAAGCTTGCCCGATAGACTTGCTTTTGTGCAACGCGTACACCGTACACGTAGACAAGCGGCTGGGCTGTGAAAGGATTGTTCATATACTTGCCTGTGTACCTTGCGTGTGCTTGGAGGATTTAAAGTATATCCAATAGGGGGCAGATCAGACACCTTCTTGTCATTGTACTTGTTTAATTTGATTCAGTTAACATTATCTTTGCCAGGATGTAATTTAACATTTGCATTTTTAAGGATTAATATTATTATTATAACGTTAACCAATTCCCACCATTAACAGCAACAAGAGGATTGTTTGTTTGTTTGTAATTTCCCCATGCCAATATCCAAAAGAGTAATGTAGGCATAGATCTCTGTGTATGCAACAATGAGAAGCTTTTTTTTATTATACATCATCGTGAGAGTAACACATATATGGTATATTGGAAAAGGGAACACCGAACGACCACGTAATGTACGTGGTCCACGTAATGTACAAGGCAGCATAAATCGTCAAGACACCAGTGTCTTGTTGGCTATGCCACTGTGCAAATCAAGTCATCAAATTTCCTGTTGTATAGCACACACAAGATGTTCACCCACGTTGTTTACAAATGATGCACTTTGATTTGATTGCCTGTCAACTTGTGGGGGTGGCTGTCAATTAAAGATTGACTGTGAACATGATACACACCAACGATGGCAAAGAAATGAAACAGGCACTTGATATGGCAACATATGAGCCTGTGAAACCAGAACGTAGTTATTTGTACAAAAGGTATATTTGTTTTAGATGTTTATAGATAGAGTTGTTGGACTTGCTAGCATACAGTTAAATGTGTTCCAACTGTGTAAAAAAAAACAAAAAAAAAACATTTCTGGTGCCTGTGTTTGATGGATCAAAGGACTATGTCCAAAAATAGTCGCATATCTAATTCCAACAAATGGGAGATGCCTATCTTGAGTGGCTCAGCGAGAGAAATTAGGAGAAGCTAGCATGTATTAAAGGAACGTGTGAAGGGGATGTTTCATGTGAAGATTATGAATACTTTTACAGAGGGAAGGATCCAACAGTGAGGAATAAAAAAAAAAAAAAAAAGAAAAGTAATTTAAAACAACATGAATCAAGATGCTGTGCATCATGTTACATTTGCAGTGTGTTTGTGTGTTTCTCTGTCTTTCTATGGATCCCTGCATTTTTATCTTCTCCTCCGCATCAGTCTGGCTGACTGGGTGAGCGGCTCTTGCTCCCTAGAGACCTCTGCTGGCTGTTTCCCAGGCTGAACTGCAACAACTCTCCCAGGGCTTGCACAATACCAAACGCTGTTCTGGAATGTTCTTGCTTCCTTTCCATTTCCATACCCACGTTTGCTCTCTATATCTCTCTCTATTACTCAATCTCTCGCTCACACTCATTCTCACTCTTTTTTTCACTCACTCGCAGTCTTACTCTATTATTTTATTTTTTTTGTTGCTCGCTCTCTCTTCTTGTTGAAAATTGTTTTAAGAGCCACCAATTTGTTCTGTAAGTGAAGGAATGTTGTTTGACTCCACTGTTCGAAGAAACTGGGAGAAGAAAGACGAGGATTTTTTTTTTATTATTATTATTTTATATATATATATATATATATATAATTTTTTTTATATTGTGGGGGGGGGGGGGGGGTCTTGGTTCTCTTGTTCTCTGGATCTCACTGATGAAATAAGGAAAAAAAGTTGCCTTCAGTTGCCATCTAAAATGTGTTCTGCGATACAATGCAAGCTTCATTGTATTGCAGATAATTACAGTCTATGTCTAACAACACAGCTGAACTCAACATTGCAGTTGCAATTTGTAAAAGTGGAAATTTGCCTTTTCAATTGCAAATGGACACTTGCTGCAGAAGAGAGTCACACCCCATTGACTTTCTTGCTAAAATGTCAGAATTTACAGCAAAGTAAACTTGATTACAGCATTAATAATACATTTATGTTGGGCTCTATAGGTAGCATGAAAACTGTTTTGTGGGTGAACGTTTGTATAACTCATCACTTAAAAATATTTATGTGGCCATTGAGGCGGCAACGAGCGTGCATTCGCTTGTTGCACGTACAGGGGCGTGCACGAGCGCACAAATATGCAAATTATAAACAATTACAATGTAAAATATTATTAGTTTGTATTAACCTAAATAAACATATTTTAGGGATTTTCCTATAAATCTTTATAAACTGATATATTCAGGGTTCTCATGGGTCATGGAGTTTCTGGAATATCATGGAATTTAAAAAAGTCTATTCCAGTCATGGAATTTGATAATTTTTTGGGTCGAATCATGGAATATCAGGGAATTTGTTTGCAGCATGTTAAAATCCTAGTTGCCATTATTAGATTTTAAGTTTTAAGAGGTCTTAACAGGTCATGCTAATGTGCACACTAAAGTGAATAAGTGTCACATTGTCAGTGTTGTGAATAAGAGTCGTATGCATGTTACTTCCCCAAGCAAAATACACAAAATAGAATGTGCATGCCTATGTTATTTGACTTAATATTATTAAGTGAGAAAAGTTGATACAGGAAAATCTGTTACAATACATTACTCCTAATAAGGAATTATATCTGATAATGTCTTAGGGAATTATATTTTGTCAACTTGGTGCCTGTATTTTATGTTTTCCTTTACATAAAGACATTTCCACCATTAATGTATGGAGAAAAGGCAGAAGTTGGTGCTTTACAATTGACCAGTCGATTGATATCGGTATCTCTATATCGCCATTGCAATACAAGCTCAAGTTGGCGGTTTGCGGGTCTGGTCTGGTCTGATCATAAAACCGTTGACCAGTCGATGTTGAGTAGCTTTAAATCAGGAAAGGCTTTAAAAATACAATGGTGTACAGCAAGAGAAAAATGTATGCTTTCACAAGCTCCACCAAACATTTCTGAGTAAACAAATAAAACCTTCTAGTTTTATAGACAGGAGAAGCTGGAACAGTAACAAAAAGGGGAACACTCTTTGCCACTTCCATAGGTAAATGTTAATTTGGTTGGGTCCAATGAGGACGCAGCCATTAGCTGCCTACCTGCAGACACAGCTGGTATGGGGAATACAATGAAATAGCAATGACTGGCTGCCAGCCAGTCTGTCTACATGGGACAACTACTGTGTGTGGTTGAAATGGGCAATACATGTAAATGATGTCTTTTGTTTGAGGCCAAGTGGTACATTTATGGCACAGGAAATGCAACAGGAGTGCTAATTCTGACTACTGTCTGCTGAAGGCAATAACTATAATTATGAATTGAATAATCAAATCACAGCCCTTCAGGTGGTTGATGAACGCATATTTTTGCGGGTTGGCTCTCATATAACGGATAGGGTGGGTGCGGGTTGTAAAAAACCTTGACCCGCGTATCACTACTAGGCACACATGGGTGCTGAAATAAGGGTTACATTTTAAATCTAACAATTTGGAATGTTTACACAAAACAATCAAAGTGTGAAGTTCAAAGCACAAATATTTGCCACAATTTGCGCTGACTCTCAATGCACCTCTCATGTTCTCTATAAGGAGCTTGAGGTTTACCAACTGGGTTGCGACACTTGTTGTTATGCATACGGTGTCACTATAGGCACCTTTTTCAACAAAATAGCACACTGTTCCAGCTGCAGAAGTAAATAGTACACTGCAAAAATGATTTTCCTAGAACTCAAAACAACCATACCAGCTCTGACCTGTTGCATAAACAGCTACTAAAATTAACACCAAAAAACTACCCAATTCCCTCCTCCTCACACACGCACACACGCACACACGCTTGTGCGCAGAAAAAGCCATTACACACACACACACACACACACTCACATGTGTGCATGTAGAAACACATACTAGCCCAGACACTACCTCCTGTATTTAATCTGTAAGGATGGTGAACTGACTTTATAGGAGCATAGCCACAAACAGGCCATCCTCTCTCTGTGGACACGAATAGCTTGCAGTGATGGCACACCTCATCTCACCAGGGAGGTAAGATCAGTGTTTTATTTTATTTTATTGGAACTGAGGCATCAATAGTGACATTTAAATAGAGATACGGTAGATATAACTAGATATCACACTGTTAGGAAAGAAGGAAGGCTAATATTAAGGAGTTAGGATCGGAATAAGGCTGCTTTGTTTTACCTTCCTTTCTAGCTTCCTCTGCAGTCTCTTCTCTGATGTGTATGGAATGTTCTGTCAAATGGAAGGGTACTGATTATACAACATGTCTCTCACAAGTCATTTGTCTGGTCTCATCTCTAACAGTTGACCTTATGGTTTGGTTTTGGTTTTACGTTGGCATACTGTCTGCGATCCTCAGTCCTCAGGCCATTAGTGGTACTGTCATGTTGGCCAAAATAGAAGTTTCAAGAGATGTGCATAAAGGTTCTACTATACTGTCAACTGTCCGCCATCTGTTTGCTGGAAGAGCATATGATCAACAGAATATACTTGGCAACAGTTAAATAAACTATGATCGTAATCTTGTTCAGGTTAGAATCAACAAACTGTTGATCAGGAAATTTGAATTAATTGACCGCCTCAATTTTCTTACAGGCAATGTGTGACAAGATAGGCTTTACAAGTGAGGTGGAAAGCAAAAGGTTTTAATACAAGAAACTATACAAAGGAAAAGTA
>JAODTR010008527.1:0-30316 GCA_025399935.1 Amblyopsis rosae | reverse complement strand
CGACCGGCGGGGGGGAATATCACAGACGGTGGCTGTCGGTCTTGTCACGAAACTGAGAATGTTCTACGCGCAATCATCGCTATAACATCGTGCCTCGGACCACCTTTCAATACATCGTCTTTTCTATACCCGATTATCTCTATTGGTGATGTCTCCAGTAGTGCATGCACATATGTGTGTGTGTGTGTGTGTGCGTGTGTGTGTGTGTGTGCGCGGACGTTTCTTTTGGTTTAGGATGCCATAACATTGACAGTCAGGAGCTATTTAAATAGAATAAGCATGGTAAATGGAGCACATAGCACAGGCACTGCCATTTGTGTTTAAATAGCATTGCTTCATTGGCCTGACAAAGGTGAGGAATTAAATCAGCATATATATATATATATATATATACACATACACATATACTGTATATAGTTGATTATTTTTACAACAAATTACATGCATAACAGTAATCAAATAAGATTAGAAATAATTTCAAAATGTATAGATTACCCCCTGTAAACATTTTAGTTTTACGTTCCTGATCCCTGGCTCTTTAATCCTGTTTGGCATTTTACCAATTTAGCTACACACGACCAGCTCCTCCCGAGAGCACACAAATGTACCAGACTCGTTTTGAGTCATATGTACACTATCATAACATCTCATGGGATCCTATTTTTCTTTTTATATGCAAGGGTCTGATTTGCAAAGCCTGATTTAGATCATAATACTCAAAGCTAGAGCACTATCTCTTTATAGTATCTATAACTGTTTGTTTTCAATGCCTTCGCCACAGTTTTGCTGCAACAATGTTGATGTCAATGATATGTTAGTGGGTTTATGTTTGCCATTTTACTGTCAATATCAGTTAGTTCTCTTCAATCTCCATTAAAGTACGTAAAGTATTGTATCTGGTTTAATTTTGATAACAAAGGACTTGACATGTTTTAATATCTACAGAGGGATGATTAATTTGTGTTGCTCAGTTGTGTTGTAGGAGTATGTGTCATTTTTACATTTTAAATCAACTTTGGTGTGATATTGCTTTTCTCACTTTCATGTTTTAATTACTATTGGTCACAGGAAGCTAAATGTGTGGGTAAATAGCTTTTGAAACCTGCTGGGAGCTTAAATGTCAAGGCTCTCCAATGACTAATAAGTTAGATATGACTAATATCTTTACCAGGTTTACCAAAGGACAAGTGTTTCATTCAAAGTGAATGTGCCATCATTGAATTGAATTGGGGAAAAGCCACAGTCACCCTTAGGCAAGTAAGCATTGTCAATTAGAATCTTTAGCTTCTATACATTGTGAGTCTGTAAACATTGGAATTACATTAAAGGTATAGACTGCTATTGCAAGCTAATTGTAAAATAATACACTTTTTGTCAAATTCTGTAAATACCTCCTCGCACTTCGCTATTTTATAGTGCATGTGCTGAAAAAAGTTAGCAAGCCTTCACCAGAATAACTAACCCTGCCTTTAATGCATACAGGAAGGTTCACCTGTTAATGTCTAAATGAATGAGCAAATACATATTTCATATTTTCATGTATAGAAGTTGTTACATAATAGAAGCACCAAATAAAGTAATCATATTTGATTATTTTATTGGCAGTTTAACTATGTATTTTAACTATAGTCTGGAACATTGTGTTTTGTTGTGCAATGGAGTTGTTTCATAGGTTATGACACATTACTTACTTGCTACTTAGATTTAGGGGTACACATTTTACTGGGTTAGTTTGTTTTGTCAGGGTGTGTATTAAGGTCTGCCTGTAGCATAGACTGAACAAGCAAACATTTGATTGCTAAGCTCACTTCCTAGCAAGTATTGCATACCATGTTTTTACATAGTTCATATTCATCCTTAACAGCAAATATCTATAAATGGTGTCAGGGTTTTCTCTCCCATATCTCAACAAAGCAAGATAAAACTTTTTCACTCTACAACATGAGATAAAAATGTATGAGTATAGATTCTGCACACACGTGCACACACACACTATTAATCTGCTATCTTATGCTATTATCTGTTTTCTATTCCGTCTTTCATCATATGTACATCCAACACATTTCACAGATGGTCTTATCAAGAGCAGCTCATGGCGAGTGAACAGTACAATAAATTCTTCTATCACCAGCACTGCATTAGGGGTGAAACAGTGCACGCCAGTGACAATAACTATAATATTTATTCAGTCGTCCCCAGGACGAGCATTCACAGTGAGAATAAGTACATAAATGGCTTTTGTTATGACTCAGCATTTCTGACTCAGCATTTTTACATGTATTTTTCTTAGCAGTTTTCTGGAATTTACTGGTTAAGATATGCATTAATTGAGTGTTGTTAATTAAGTGTTTATATGTTAAGGGTTTTGTATACAATTATTAATAAGATTACATGTAACTGTGTCAGTGTTGTATCTGTCAGGGAAGGACACCTGAAAGCTTCTTTCTCACTGCACATATTTTTCGTTACGTCTAATTGATCATAAAAATTCAAACACACGTTTTTTTATGATAATGCAGCGAGATCGGTATTGTAGTGGTCTGAACTCTACAGTCACTCGATGGGTTCTTGAGCAAGATACCAAAACCTCCTACATGTCCCAAACTGCTCCTTAGTTAAGTATCATTGGATGAAAGCTTTTGGCTAAATTAGTTAATTGTTGCATTTTAAGATTTTCTTTTTACACATTTCAAAGACATGCAAAGGCATCATACAGTTACAACTAAAAATGTACATACAATTAAAAATCGAAATGTACTGTATGTCACCATATGGACATGATACGCAGTTGTGCATATTGCAAGCAGCACTGGAATCACATCTTTGTTTTCTGTACTGACACGCATATGTATATGTCATTTATGTATAAGCTCAGCCAAAAAGTGAACAGAGTATCTGTGAATGCAGTCACATTATTTACCTTGTCAAGGATTCAAATCATTATCAAATTCCCTGACTACATAGGAAGACCTTTTAGGGGGAAATCGTTTACTGCGCAATTCACATTACTTTGCATGAAGGCAGAAAATATCCTACTTGCATAAACAAAATCTCTATTATTAGTGTGTGGCACACCCGTGTGTGCGGTACAAGTGTCAATCGTATGTGTTTTACACATTTGTGTGTGAGAGAGGAAGAGGCAGCGAGAGAGTGAAAGAACGGGGTTGGGGCTTGGGCTTTAATTTGATATATGAGCTGAATCTAGGTGTCAACAGGTCCTCGGTGTGCAGCACACTGATAACACGGAAAACAGGCAAACAAACAAACAAAACTGGCTGGTATACGCGTGTAGGCAAAACAGTGATTCACAGGCTGTGTGTGCATGTGTGAGAGAATGTGTCACTGACAGCTTTACCGTACATGCTGATAGAGGGAATGCCATGTAACCAAGGATGTCCTTATGAACATACTGTACATCACCCATGCGTATCCGTTGTCCCCGCAATAATGCAAATGGGTATATTAAATTACAGTATTTAAGTTACAGTATGGGTCATTTGATTGTTCACACGACAGTCAACAATGCATGGCATATTCCAGTATTCAAGTGTCTGAATATGTGTGTGCGCAGCCTACCACGTTAGTGTGTATGTGTGTGTGTGTGTGTGTGTGTGTGTATGCAAATCAATCAAAACGCCTTTCACACTACCCACACGGTTTCACACGTCCTAACAAAGGCTCTAATAGTTTATAACTTAATAATGTCATTTGGCATTACTGAAAGGAGAACAAACGAGTGGTATCCCGCTGGTTTGCGAAAATAAAACGTTTTCATACTGATTTATGTTGACTTGTCCCTGACATTATGTCAGGCTTTTTAATGTGCCGTGGGTGGTTGGTGGTGGTTTTTGCATAGTTCTTTTATTTTTGTATTTTTTTCGTTTTTGTCACCTCCAAGGAGAGCGAGCCACATGTACCTCCCAGTGACATGATGGCAAAGAGCGGGATATTTCAGGGAGGGGAGGTTGGTGTCAAATTTGAAGCCTGCGTTTGTTTGATTAGGTGCCGAGCGGAGAGACCGTGCTGAGACAAGCAGGCCGGCGTGAGATGAGGTGAAGGCAAGTGGTGGAGCGACAGTGACAGCTCCATGTCCCAGCATACAGGTGTGTGTGTGTGTGTGCCTGAGAGGAGGGCACTCGCCTCCAGAAAGCACCCGCTGCCTGGCCAAAAAAAGAAAAAAAAGCCTGTCTGCACCGGTCATGGAGGGAGGCCCTCATTCTTATGAAGGACAAAAGCTGCATGTGCCACCGGCAGGAGATAACGGTGATTTATGAGGGTCTGTCACGGCAGCGGCAGGTAAACATGCACTTTGGGAAAGGTGTCTGCCATCCCTCCATCATCCTGTACCCCTTTTTTCCGAAAAGGCTGGGAACAGCGGGAACGAGCAGGATGTTCCTCGGTATCTCGGGCCGATCCACAGACAGTTGGACTCAAACCTCTGGGGATTACAGACTTGAAAAAACAAGAGAGATGTGCTTATGGGTTGCAAGATGAATGGAGTTTTGAAGGGAATAAATTGCAAGAATGGTGTGTAAATGCCTGGGCTGTGAGTAAATTGCTCTCATTAAAATGTGTTGCATACATAATAGGTCTGTAAATGAGAGCATGTTGTGTCGTATATATATTCCCTGTGCCTCATGTTAGAGGTTATTGGTAGTGGCGTTTTTGCCATTTGTCTCTGCTGTCATTGTGGTTTGTTGGCTGGTAACGCCATAGATGTGATTTGCCTTTGTGTTGCGTTCCATTAGCTACATCTGTGTTGTGATATTCTTTTCCTTTAGTCTCATGTAACCTTTAAGTGAGGGGTTGCTGTTATTAATCAGTGTCCAGTCATGTGCTGTGGACATCAGCGGTCTGCAGGGTTTTTCATTTCCCCTGTTTTTGGTAAAGGCTGCGCTAATTAGCGACGGTGATGTGGGCAGTGATTGGCTGGAATGAAACACCTCTGGCCTTGTATGTCACAGGGCTGGATTGTGACAATATACATCATAGTTAAACGACGAGATATAAGAATGTACAGGGAAGGAACACTTACATTCTGTCTGTCACAGACACACACACACACACATCTCTCTATACTTATCTTATGGTCCAATCTCAACACATTTTACAAGGTAAGGTATCAGTCTGGCAGTCCCATCAGCGGGTGATGTCTATCATGGCCCCAGGCTACTATAAAGAGGATGATGGTCTCTCTCTCTCTCTCTCTCTCTCTCTCTCTCTCTCTCTCTCTCTCTCTCTCTCTACCTCTCTCTCTCATCTAGAGTTCAATGAAAATGGAGGTTTGGACAGATCATGATAAACTATTCCAGTGTTTCCACACTGCAAAAGAAACAGTAAAAAAATTTAAGTGCAGAGTACAATACGTTTTATTCTCTCTGATTCATATTGTTCATGGGCGCTGGTGGGTGTATTAAACAATGAGTGAGTTAACATGCACATAAATATATGTCTTTTGAGGCACTGGCATTGTCTGTTTTTCAGTGAGCATGTACTGCCTGTCACTGAAGGAAGCAAGATAATTCTTTCCAAATAGTTATCACTCTAGGTCTTAGATATTTTATAAAAATCTTAAGTTGTCTCCAACTGTGGCAAACAAATTGTCCCTGTTTCAATATGTTATAATTGTGGTGCCAAAAAATAGTTGAACTGCATGAACTAGGCGTTTTCCCTCAATAAATAATAAGAGCCCTTTAATATTGTAATAACTGCCATGCACTGTGCATTGGCCAACAAAAAGCTGCATGGGACAGAAATAGAATCACTAAATACAGTGACCATGCATGCTTAGATATCAATTTCTGGATCAATACAGATGGAAAAGGTTGGTGTTTTATATAAAATCTAATAAGTAAATATGGATTTGGCATCTCTAGCAAGGGTCAACTCTGACCATGACAGAATATAATGTCAGGCGTAACCAATTGTTGATTTACACCTTAAGGTTAAACGGCTCACTCATTACCACAGTCATTTTTCCTTTAGACACTGAATGTAAAGGTGAAAATTATAGCAACCTCAGTTACTGCTAGCTCAATTACTGGTGGGATGCTTTGTAAAACGTGCATGCATACAGTATAGTATTACAGGCAATTAGGTGCTAAAAGTATAGTAGCCGAATGGACACCTTGATGAAAACCTAAATGATAGAGGTGCAGTTCCATCCTAAGGCTAGTCATTACTTTTTCCTAGCATCCTATTACCATTCATCTTTTACCATAATGGCATCTTTTGAAAGTCATTATTGAAATATCCAAGAGCTCTTGAATAAGTTAAAAGCAAGCTTTTTTGCCCTAACATGTGGGACAGCCTGCATCGCTGCCCTAGCCATATTGACCCAGGTGAGTGGTTGCCAGGTGTCACTATGGAAACTGCACACCATTTCTTCAATAGAAAGAAAGTGTGAAGAGGTAGTGTGGGCATCTGCCTTAATGGTGTTATCAGCTTCAGTTAAACTACAGCTGGCAGACGGATGACGGTGTCATAATTGCTATTCATCTTGGTACGTCTATCTTTATGCAATAGCTACTTGGTTAAACATCACGACACCAACAGTTAGCGCAATAGTTGGGACAATTTGACATGTTGGGTGGGTATAGGGTAATTTATTCATACGGTAGTGTCCGTTTGCGTTCATTAGATACAATTTAAATGCTGTAGGCTGAGTAATGGAAGTAGACACTGCTTTACTTGAAGATGGTGGCAGTCCATTTGATAGGTAGGCCTGTAATATTGGTGTAAATCATATTGACATTTGCCTTGGTATGCAGTATATACTTTACATTGACAGGTATATCAGTGAGACATTATAGAGATACATTAGTTGAGAGTTCAAGTGTAAGTTGTGTTGTTTCGTTCAGGTGATAGAGTCCCTCTCTCCAACTCCAGACTCAGTGTCAGAACCTGCTGACAATACAGCTGAGAGAGTGACAGGTACATCTGATGAACACATGAACTTGTCAGATCTCTACTGTGGTGAGACCCCACTGCAGGGAATATGCTGGAGTGGTGGTTGCTTGTACCAGCATGAAACTGAAATATCGTCCAAATAATTTGTTTGAACTTATTTAGTAATTCTTATTTGAAGCATCTCATTCCAGAATAAGACAAAGGCAATGTAACTATGAGAAATGCTATTTGTAACCTTTTAGCAAATGTTCCCATTTGAAATCCAAAATAGCCTACAGTACAGCAAAAATATAAATGTCGCTATAATTGTTCACTGCAAAAATATAATTTGTTTCTGTAGGAGGTACATGGAGATTGACGTAACAACTGTGACTTTAGCTTCATAATCCACCCTGGCTAATAATCGCAAATGCTCTTATTTCACTTTTTTGCTGGATTAGCAAGTGGAGTCAGAGAGTAAAAATCGTTTTCAAAAATACATAATTTTGCAAAGATAAGATTTTGCCAGACGTCATGACCCCTAAGTAAAATGCTAGTTTCTGTAGTTACTGTACGGTAGGTCCCTGGAACCTGTTTGGATCAGTATAAGGGTGGGCCCCCAGACAATGGACTCTCCTATTAGGTCTGTGTTTCCCATGCCTTGAATGACAATGTGCATGCTAAATAGCACCAGAATATGTTTGAGATGTTTAAAGAATAGCAAACAACACATAGTACTTAACTTTATGTAATGATAAACATGAAAGCATTATTCAAATGTTTTTCTTAGGTAACACCTTCTAAATACAGTTATTTGTGTTTTACAAGACTGCTGCATTGTTTATTCCGTAAAGAGAAAGTGAGAATGCATGAGTGATCTGTTGGCATGTATACTCTAGGCACCATTTAATCACGACTCACCAAGAATATCGCAAACCCACCATATGGACACCATTTGTTTCAGTTGGAAATAGTGATAACACATTGCTTATAATGCTATGACTAAAATTCACCCTTTCATTCCATATGTGAACTTCAGTTTGGAGCACTGTCGCTGAAGAGCTGTATTTGTTATTATAAACAGGTGGCAAGGGAGGACAGCGTAGGGAGAAGTGGCAGTTGTAATGCTTTGTAATGAGCCGCCATTCATGAAAAGGGTTCTGACACAAATTAAAAATAATGGTGAGATAGACTCCCTACAGCGAGTTGTACTTGAGAGCCAACACACTTAACATGTTCAGCAATTGAGAGTTGAATTAATTTCTCAATCTGGTTCATTTGAGGCACCTATTTAAATTGATTTCCCTGGACCTGTATTGCCCCAAAACGGAAACATTTAATGCTGAGATCAATCACGCTCATTCACTATCACTGCCACTGTGTTCTTCTTAGTTGCCTGCTGGAAGACGTTAACAGGAGTGAATTGAAAAACTAACTAAGCAAGTCAATGGATTTCTTTATTTTCCTCAGTTAATGACTGAGAATAATCCAACTGCCTGGTGATTTTCCTCTTTACTATGCTTTTTTCACGCTGCCATTTTTAATAGCGGTCTGGGGTAAGGCTACTTGCTGTTAGCCAGAATTCCTATGGAGAATATTTAACCATCCCTGATATTTTCAAGAGTTTAAATAATCTGACACAATTCAGGATGTTACTGAAACTGTGGACATGTACAGCAAAATACGATCCAAACTGGGTCATAGATATAATCTGCTCTACAAGGATTCATATTTGATTTATTAAGGTAATGTCAGCTAAGTAGTTTCCACAGTAGAACATTTGTACAGTAAGTAAAGTGTATTTGTATAGCACCTTTCACAGACAGCAGTCACAAAGTGCTCCACACAGTATAATGCATTGTCAACAAACATAGAAACCAAAACAATTGCAATAAAGCATAAAAAGGTGGATAATACTCCATAGAAAGAAAATATTTTAAAGTACCATAGATACAGTACTACAAAGGTAAATGTGCTTTTATTGTCGCATACACAAATAAAGAGAAATTGATCCTCTGCATTTAACGTATCCCTTATGGGAGAAGTGAGCACCTGGAGCTATCTCACAGTCAAGGGGAGAACATGCAAACTCCACACAGAAAGACAGGGACGACCGGGGTTAGAACCCGGGACCTTATTCTGGAACCTTCCAATGCCAGTATAATGCAAAGAATGCAAACAAAACAATGCCGACAATACTACTAATGTTTTTTAAGTGTCCACAGACTCCAAGGTTCTCAAGGCTATAGCGGGAGAGAGTTCCAGAGCCTACGGGCCACTGTGCCAAAAGCACGGTTACCTCTAGAACTATGAAGAGATCGTAAATGTGTTAGATCAACTGTTCTGATAGCTTGTCCAATAAAGATGGAATTATCAAATGTTTATTTGTCATTGTATTTTAATATTTATCAACTGCTCTAATAGCTTGTTCAATAAAGATGGAATTATCAAATGTTTATTTGTCATTGCATTTTAAAATTTATCAAATGCTCTAATAGCTTGTTCAATAAAGAGGGGATTATCAAATGTTTATTTGTCATTGTATTTTATTATTTATTCATGTTGATAATATTGTGTGTATGCTCTTATTGTAGCCTATGCCTATAGTGTCAGTAATAGATCAGCACCGGCAAAATCCCTTCAGCAGTCAACTTTGTGAATGATCGGCCTCCAGACAGCAACTCTTCCCCACCCGTATTTACTGTGGACATTAATCCAGTGATTTCTGGTCTAATAATGCAGGGGCAGTAGGCCTAAAGGTATGTAACCTAGGTATTGTAACGGTGGCAAGCAAGTGTGTACTGAATAAACTTAAAGTCATGTCTCGGTTTACCTACTTCCCGACACCTATAGTGACAAACGTTAGCTGGTTTTAGCCTCTTGCTAGTTCAACTGGTTCCCATACCGAGAATCCGAGTTTGAATCAGAGTGAAGCAGGACCGGTCAGATGTTTGCATGCCACACAGCTGACCAGACCGTATTATAGGCTATAGGTTAGTTGAACTGAAATAAAATATCGGTATGATTTCAATCTGTTACAAAAATGTATGTCCTAACCCCAGAATAATTCCAAAAGACATAAAATTGTTAACACCTCAATAATTCACAATCCGAAACAAAATAAATGTTTCAAATTTGCAGCAAAATCATATTGTTTTTATCGCTTCAGTCTCCTTCACTATACAAAGACAAAATAGACACTTTTAATCTAGTATCTTTTTACAATTAGTAATTTAGCAGACCATTTCATCCAAAGCATCATGCCATAGTATTTATTGACAGCCGCTGAAATGCCAGTTATAAAAGCTACAGGCATTTTGTTAAAACACTCACCTCAGCATTCAAAGTTGCGCCGTGAGTTGCATTCTATAAAACACAATAGCCTTTGCTGTAACTTCCTGGACAATTATAATGTCCAATATTTTTCATAGCTCCAATAATCAATATCGTCATTTTCATACAGCTTTCTTGCGGATAATAAAAGATAAATTGCATCTGACACAACCACAGATACAGCATACTTGGATTGGTTGACGTGTGAAGAGTGACAAGTAAGTAACCAATCAATACTGATCTCTGTGAAAAGTGGTACAGTGGGGATGGTGCAAGCAACTAGTGGAAGCAGTCTCATTATCTGAGCTCCAATGCTGTCAAGGTAAGAAGAACACGCTGACTCAAAGTAACACTTTGAAAATTATTACAACCAGCACAATACAGCCGCCATTTCACACTCATCTCATCTCATCTCAAAAGGTATGCGCTCTGTCAAGGCAAACTGTCAATTTCGTAATGGATGGCAAAGTTGACAAAAGTTGTTTAGAAAACCTTCTCGCAGGAGGAAACTGATATCCTTTTTCGGGAGGCGCAGAGCCATTCAGTGTGCATATATGGGACTTCTAAAAATCCACCAAAGTACTGTAAAGGATAGTAGTCATTATATAAATTAGTCACAAAATAAGACATATCCTTCCCTACACAGAAGAGTGATAAGTCTTGTGTTTAGTGTCGCCTTGGCCTACAGTTTTGAAACTTCCACACAATCCTTGCATCTAAGCAAAGATATTGTCTGACTAGTCAGAGACACTTTTTGACACAAATATTAGGACTGTCATGCAATGTCATGGCGAGCTGGGAAATTAGAAAACACACCCAGGCGGGAGAAAAATCATGCGTCACTTTTTCTACGTTAGCACCACAGCTGGCCTTGCACCATCCGGAAACAACTCTAATCGTTTTACTTGCCTCTTAATTACAAATGTAATATACAATGTTTATTTGTCACATAACAAAATTAATTTCTCACCAAAGTGCATTGCAGTAAAACCCTTCGATTGCATAGGCAACTTATTTTCTATCTCTCCCATCTCTTTCCCCTCAGGCTCATGGATTGCACACACACTACTGTATGCGCTTGCTCGCACACATAAACATACGTATCCTCTTTTGAATGATAAACTCAAGTCACATAAAGGTAGAGTAAGCAATGTTAGAGAAAGACTGTTGATATTTCTTCTACTTCAACTTCTAAACAAATATGCCTCTTCCTTCGGTGCTCCCTAGGAAGCTTTGCCCCCAACATTGGATGTGCATTGGCAAGGCTGGGAGATTATTTGATGTTGTCCAAACAACTTTGTTTGTATTTCTACAGCATGTACTGAGCTAGGGTGGTGCAGGAACAATGGATATTTCTCAGCTGACACACAGAACAGATAATGTAGCTAGCAGAACGTGAGGGGTAATTCTGTTAATGTGACAAAATACTTAAGATGAATTACCAAACACTGCTACATTGTTAAAACAAAATGTATATACACTATGAAAAAGTTGAATCAGCTTCGATCATCATGCCTTTCATCAACTCCCACAACTGTTAATATAGGTATTTGCAAAATGTTTTCATTATGCTTAGTTTTGGTTCTTTGATAGAAAAGTGTCAGAGTCAATGAGCAGCATGAAATCAGTGGCTGTACTAGCTGACAGCATGCTGAACAACCGGCCAGTACTTTAAGCTATAGTCAGTAGCAAGCTAATTGTAAGCTAATCCACATTCAAGTCACCAAATATCTCCTAACATTTCGCAATCTTACTTTTCTCTGTGCGTGTTGAAAAAAATGATCTGATACTTCTACACAGCCCTGGCTCTGTTAATAACAACATTAACAAGTGGCAAACACAGCTCATATCAACAAAGCCGTAGTAATACGTTTGCTTCACAATGCGTTTCGATGTGTGGAGCGTGAATGTTTCTCTCTCTCTCTCTCTCTCTCTCTCTCTCTCTCTCTCCCTCTCTGGTTCAACAGGCTGCATGTGATAATGAGGGGGTGTTGGAGTTAATCTACATTTACTTTATTTAAATATTGTATTTGTTTCTGAAGCTGGCTAGTCCTTTTAAGGAAATTATGCGTATTACAATATTGCAAATGAGAAGACCCAGTCAGTTCTACTTTGTGCCTTGTGAATCTTCGCCCTGCACTTTTGATTTAAGTACATTAACCTCATGCAGGGGCATTTCTTCAAGTAATATGATTATATATAATATCCTCTTGCAGATTTGTTTTGATCTCATAAATGAAATATGTTAATTTAAAGAAACTTAGTTTAGAGTTAGAGTTTGCTACTGAAAAGACATTCATACAGTATTGGTATTGCGCAATGAAAGAGCAGGTATAAGATTTTTTTTCTTTTCAAGTTTCATGTTTTTGGTAGCAGCACTACATACTTGAAAAGACTTCCAAATGGCCAAAACTGAAAACTTCCCGCTGATTTCTTTTGTCACATCCTCCTTATCCCCATCACCTCCATCATGATTTTCCATTTCCGCTGAGCAAAACCTATCAGACTATGTCAACCTTATTCCACCTGTATTGACTCTTGCTCCTGTGGCCTCCACTACATACTCTGCATTACTTTAACACTGATAATATTGACTACGGCACTCCTACATAGATTGGGATAACCCTGTGTAACCCTCCCAGGCCTCCCAAATTATTATGCAAAGTGTCATAAACATTAAATATTTAGTTTTTCAATAAAACTAATTGATGGTATCTCCAGTCTCTTTGGATCACTGAAATCAATATCAGACACCTGTGATCATTAGTTTGCCAGGTGAGCCCAATTAACGGAAAACTATTTAAGAAGGATGCTCCACATTATTTAGCAAGCCACAGGTTTCAAGCTATATGGGAAAGAAAGGATCTCTCTGCTGCAGAAAAGCTTAAAATAGTGTGATGCCTCAGACAAGGTATGAAAACTTTAGCTATTTCACAAAAACTTAAGCGTGATCATCGTACTGTAATAAGATTTGTGGCTGATTCAGGCCACATATGGGTCCGTGCAGATAAAGGCATAATGAGGAAGGTTACTGCCAGACAAATTTAATCATATTAAGAGCCATTACATACCAGCAAACAGGTATTTTAAGACGCTGGTGCCTCTGGAGTCCCGCGAACCTCAAGATGTAGGATCCTCCAGAGGCTTGCAGTTGTGCATAAACCTACTATTCGGCCACCCCTAACCAATGCTCAATGGTTGGTGGATGGCCACAATGTCCCAATAAGGCTGCGATGTCAGCGAGGAGGTGATGGAGTCATGTTCTGAGCCGGAATCATGGGGAGAGAGCTGGTAGGCCCCTATAGGGTCCCTGCAGGAAGCATATAGAGATTCTGACTGACCACTTTCTTCCATGGTACAGAAAGAAGAACCATGCCTTCCGTAGCAAAATCATCTTCATGCATGACAATGCACCATCTCATGCTATAAAGAATACCTCCGTGTCATTGGCTGTTATGGGCTCATGGTGGGGCCCCTATCCTGCCCTGACCTCAACCCTATTGAGAACCTTTGGAGCATCCTCAAGCAAAAGATCTAGGATGGTGGCAGACAGTTTGCATCAAAACAGGAGCTCTGGGAGGCTATTCTGACATCATGCAAAGAAACTCAAGCAGAAACTCTCCATAAAGTCACGTTCAATGGATGCAAGAATTGTGAAGGTGATATCAAAGAAGGGGTCCTATTTTAACATGTAACTTGCCCTGTTAAGATGTGTTTGATAACAATAGCTTTTTATGTCAGTAAATATGGCAGTGAATTTAGAGTTTTTATTGTGTAGTTTGTTCAATGAAATTTGACTATTGATTCGGTTGATGTAATTTGCATCGACTATTTAGGAAAATTAGTAAAATATAATTTGCATAATAATTGGAATGCAGTGTATTAAGAACGGAACAATTATTATGTTATTAGTTATTAGAATTACATTATTGGTAGTTTTTACATTACTTACTGCTACAAGGTGTAAGCTGATGAATGAAATATCTACCTGAGATACGTTCATAGCAAACATTTGCGAACGTTCGTGAACATAATCAAACAGTTTTCTGTTTGCTTTGATTATGCCGGGAATATTTGCGAAAGACAAGCAAACAGATCTAAGGAGGTAGTTTTCAGTGAACACGCATTGATGCTGGACAAAGGGTAACGGCTAATAATGTTGGAATGTTTACACAACGTTCAAATGTTCAAAGCAAACGCATGCGCCATAGATGTTCGCCTTAATTTGCCAATTCTGAACGCACCTCTGGTGTCACTGTCTAGGAAACATCAACAAACGCTGTCGTATCCAGTGTGATCCAAGTACATTATAAAAGACGTTGCTTTACTAGCTGTCACTTTAAACAGTATAAGTATAACATTGGTAGCACCAAACGGTGCCCAATCCCAAAGATCTACAGTAACATGAATGCTTACCGGTGCCTAATATTCTGTTGGGTCCTATGGTCCCACTGGTTTACTGTTTTTCACCACATGTAGACGTGTGTGTGAACAGTTCTGGTCAGTATAGTGTAGTATATAGTGATGACACGACAGTGGGAATCAAGGGCTGGCAGGGCAGAGGCTGATGAAACCACCAGAGCATGACAGAGGATGGTTAGCTCCTCTAACATCCCGGGGAGAAGGGCAAACACCAATGCAGGAGAGGGGGGCGGTAGGGGTCACACTGGTCTCAAACCAGCCATACATAACGGACACCTACACTATTCAGTGATAAATAATGGCCCAAAAGAAGTTGGGTTATTTTGTCTGTCAGACTCTGCTGAGCACTGTACACAAATGGTAACATTGCACACTAACCTATACACTCTAGTATACACTAATGGTGACACTCCAGTATATACTACTGTACACTCAGTATACACTATTGTATACACTCCAAACATGCTAGTCCAAAACACATTAATAAATACTTAACGGCCGGCTGTTGCATTCATTTTATACTAGCTGGCAGAGGTTATCTTTCATTCCTAGCTTCAGTGAGCAGACATGTAAACATAGCCATGCGCTCAAAATGGCTGTTTTTGTTGACATGTCAATTGACCCAATCAGAGCTGTCCAATAGCATATTAGCCAATAAGAGTGTATATTGAATGAATAGCCCTGCTCTCTTCTTACAGACAGAGCCAATTGCAATTGATTGTGTTGATGACAGTGTAGGGCAGGCAATTACATTTTTTACGTGTGGGTTTATACAGAGACAGTATGGATTAATGGGAAAACATGCATTCATAATGGGAAAAAAACTAATACTCAAATATCAATATTTATCAAATACATACCAAATTAACAAATACCTGAATAATTGAGTATTTGGGGCCAGCCCTAAAATGTACTATACCTGTACAATACAGAGTACTTGCATATATACTGTACAGTACCTGCAAAGTACAGTATGTATGTGTACCCTCTAGTCACCACAGAAAATGTGTTTGGCCCTTTTCTGTTACACTAGGGCTAATGTGATGTTTCGAAGGACCGAGGCAACAACGATGGCGTAAGGAATAACAAAAAAGGTTTACTCTACACAAAGTACAAAACATAACAGGCATCAAAGCAAAATAACCCCCAAGGGTTATAAGAAACAACACAATATATATACACGCAGACAGCAATCATCCACATATGAGGCAGGTGTGGGAGTCCCTGATTGTCACCTGTCTCAGATCAGCTGTCAGTACTCCGGGGAGCGCGTGCGAGAGCGTGCAGGAGCGGCGGGCACTGCCCCGCCCCGGGACTGCGGCGTGACAGCTAAGCCCATAAAGATAAGTGCCCTGGTGCACGAGCACCCCTTGAACCCTTGATAATCCCTCTAATGCATGCATGTTTTCCTGCACAAAATAAATACAAAAAGAGCTTTAAAGAGCACAAATATAGCAGTTTAGGTGTCCAACCTCTTTCTTTTTCTTTTCTTTTCACATTAACATTACATTTTATGTTAACACATTTTCAGTGAGTCTATGGTTACAATAGTCCAGGCTGCATCCTTTCAGAAAATATGCACAAATTGAAAGGCTAACTAACAAAGGAGACATATGTTATACTATAGGCATACCATAGTTCTATTTCTGCCGATACCTAATTGAAGATGTACAGTACTTACAGTATCATATGTAAATATGTATCATTTGGCATTTTGAGAGTTTATTTATCCACCAGACCAGAGGAAACAAAGTCATTTTTTTAGTGAATAATAATCACTCTCTACATTATCTACATTCCAAAAAACTAATATGGTAGTGGGAGGAATTTTAGGTTTTTGTTGTGGTCTTTTTCTCTGTTTAAATTTGAACATAATTAATTTGTACTGTCTTAACATGTGCACTGTAGTGTGTTTAAGAGCTACTCTCTGCTGATTTTTGGATGACTTAATTTTCCATAACCAATTTACTGAGTCCATTTAGAGTGACAAAGCAATAACGTTTAAATAATTGTATTACATTTTATAAAGGGGACGTTCTGAAATGAATGTAACAATTCATGCAATTAAAATAGATCTCACAATAGATCAGTGCATAGCATACCATCAGTCTTTTTCAGTTACATTCAATCTCTTAACATACACAGTGCAGTGCGTTGGACATGGACTTGAGTATCCCGGTTATGAGGCTTATACGTACCTGTCTTGATCATATCATCATTGATCATATTCATGATATAGCATTTACATGAACAGAGGAATCAGATTACTCATATCATACATGATCGCAGTTACTAACTAGCATTGTATGTACGCAGGCCTATGTTTACAAAACCAACCGATTATTTAAACTGACATTTCTGTAGCTGTGTTAGCCAATCTTCACTGTAATATTTATACTGATGAGGCCACTTATTATCGCATTCAATATGGGAAACGAGAGCGGTAGAGAATAGTAAACATGTTCTCCAGTATGACTGGTGTCAGGCGACAGGCTGTCAAAAGTAATATTGTTGTATATTCAATAATTTATGACCGACAAACAAAAATGTTTCATTATCGCTCCAGTAGCGAGAGATGCATTCATTGCCACCATTGTTTCTGTTATATCGCTTACTTCCCTTGGCTAAAGCAGTGCCTGCACAGGTAGTTGGCAGCCGTCAGAAACTGGGATAAGGTGTATACATGGAACAGTATCCTAGTTTCTTTTGGAATACTCCACAGGTTTCTCAACCGGGATATGGTGTTTACATGTGCAAATACACAAACAAGATACTTAAAAACCTGATCATAACCGGGATACTCTAGTCAATGTAAACGGGTTCACCAGCCACCTGTGTCTGTCTATCATGCATGTGCAAAGTCACGACTGCAAGTCACGAGTGTGCGGATGTGATCTTGTGTCATACTATCCCAAGATGCATCAGTACCTGTCGTGGACAAGACCTCCATTACGGGTGTTGTGTTGCACGCATTACAGGGTCCACTGCCCGGAAACGGTGGTCCTTCATCTGATCACTGTCTCCACACCTGTGCCACCGCACGCACACCGGACAGCTCTCCCCCTCAGGGCTAATGGCGGTGACGCTCGGCAGCTGAAAACCAATCCATCACCCGGGAAGGATAGCTGGAGAGGGGAGAGGGAGGCAACTGGGAAAGAGGAAGGTGAAGAAGAAGAAAAAACAAAACCAATGGCTGTGCCGTACTTCATGGTTTTAAAAGGCTATTCATCACAATGGGCCCCCACTGTCAGGCTCCCTGCCCACATATCCATGGGGGGAATCAAACTCAAGCCAAACTCGTTTAGGGCCTTGGGATGGGGAGAAATGGCCCATCATGAAGTCACACGTAGACTGCAGACGGCAGAGGGTGTAGACATACATGGAAACATATGCCCACAGGGACAATAGACCGCATTAGAAATATTTTATTCAAGGGCATTTAGCGGTATGGAAACCCACTGTCATTGGCCTCTCGCATCTTCTATTAATCCATTACGCCTTGCTAATTAATTTGGCCGTTTTGGAGAGACTGTTCGCTCTTTTGTGAGCAAGCCTAAGGCTACCACATATCAAAGCTGTGACATAGAGAATACTCCCAATATACATCTAAGTGCTTGTGCCTGATAATATGTGTATATGTGTGATGAAGGCATGCACTGTACCACATACGACGAAACAAGGAAAGCATCTCAGCACATCTTTGTGATCAGCATGCTGCATAATCAAGTTTTGAACCTGTCCATTGTACTCAAAAACCATCATGTAGATACCTCATTCTGGTCGATTTATTGTGACCTCATCATACCAGGTTAGAATATGTGTATCATCAGCAATAATATATAGTCATCTTCCTGACAATTGTGATAAACTAACTCCTTGTTTGCGGTTAGTGCTGTACATTCATGTTTTTCTGAAAACCTAATGTCTAAAAAGTGTAAAGCTAACTTTACTGTGAGTTGTTTGTAATGTATATTTAAAAATCTATTCAAAAACGTATACATGTCTTACATGAAAACCTTCTGAAAAATATGAAAGAAATGAAAAAAGGTTTGATTCTTCAAACTGGAGTAACTTGAGGCTACAAGTAGACTACAGAGAATCGTCAACACATGAGAAGAATACAGTTGAGAAACAATGGAGGTCTATGTTGGATGAAAAATGTGATTTGGTTCCAGGTCAGTGAACAATGGATTTTTTTCCTCCTAAACATTTAAGTGTGATGATTTATTTAAGGGTGAGAAAGTTGTTGGGAGTTAAGCTTTAAGAATAAAAGGATAATGCCGGGTTTTACACTTTTTTTTCTCTCCATAAAAGATAAAACGTGCACATGTTGAATGCATATTCTCACCGTTCTTGCTCCTACAGTACTGTATAGCTGCATTTCATGCTGTTGATTGAACATAAGCCTTGCTCACTCTCAGCTCACACTAAAAGCTTTGCATGCTCTTAAAAACAATCAATACTTTTGAACACGAGAGCTTGAAAGCTCAAGTAGCACATCTGTCACAGATATGAACGCCTTTCTACGTCTCATTCTCTCTTGCTCTCTCATCTTTCTATATTTTTCCTCTTGTTGAAGCACTTTCCTCCATCAGTGAAGGTACTGTTAATGACTTTCAGGTTGGCAGGCAGCCAGAGAGCTCCCAGCTGATGGCCTGTGATCTTTTTGTAATGAGCGTGCGGTGGAAATTGACGATGCTCAAAAAGGCAAGTGGTATATAGCATTAGAAAATGGACAATGGGCTACACTCCTACTAAAGTGAACTTCAGTTTTTCAGATGCACAGTGTGTATATTAGAGAGACAAAGTACATTAGTGTACCTCTGGAACTCCAGTACAGTATGTCCCTATATTCATTCAAACTGCAACACTAGGGAAAGGAATAAACATGAAATACATTGTTTCTAAAGAAGCTACAGCTGGCTGTGTGGTGGCTACTACAGTTCGCATGTGCACACGTGTACAGTGTATGTATATGTACTAACCTAACACATGCACTTTGCATTATGCCCCGCCTTGACAGGATAAAGCCCCCAGGGTCACTGGCCCCCACATACTCCAAGCCCCCGTCTCATTAAACATTAATGGCCAATATGAAACTGGATTCCCCCCTCTGTCCGAACGGGGATAACTGCAGCGGCAGGGCAATATGATAGCATAATCAGGGGAAAGACAGCTCTGGGGCACTGAGCTAACTAGCCTACTGGAGATGGAGAGACAGACAGCTTAATGCAAGTGAAGGAGCAGGGTAGAGATACTGCCGTAGGGAGGAGAGAGAGAGACGAGGTAAATTTCAGTCAGTGTAAGTGCCGAGAAGGGTGGAGCTTAGTGGAAAGCCTGGGTTTATATATGGAGGGTAGGAAAGAGTCATAGAGTCATGTGAGTGGTACAGTACATTACACAGCATTTTTTAGGTTATTAAAAGTTACAGTGCGCTAATTTAAGTCTGTCAGAAAGTGACAGGGAGTAACTGCACACCAGAACACTCATTAAAATAGAATACCCAGTATATTTCCTCTACTACCTGCCTGTCCTCCACTTTAAATGGAATCTATGAAGTCACTCCCAGGACGGCCACAGTTCAGCGATGCGCATCGCCTTATCTTGTGCGATTTGATGTAAAAAGGCACTTGAATGCCCCGTTTGCCTCTTAATGCGTCTCTTCTTCAAGGGCATTAGTGGGAAGTCAAAGCGCTATTTAGCAAATAAGACCTGGTGCCCGCATGTTGTCAGTCAAACTGCTGCATGTTCCGCGCCATTGTTATGCGAGAAAAACACAAATCTCCAGCGCCTGTCGAGCGCGCCGCATCCCTAGCGCTTGGCAGCGTGCTGCGGAGCCCGTCAGGCATGTCTGTCTTCCCCGTGGCCTTTTTCCCTCATCCCCCCCCCCCCTTCCTTGTTCAGTGCGTGACCTGCTTCAAAACAGATGGTGGAGTGGAGTTTAGGGAGATATAAGTTACAAGGACAGTGTTTGTGAGTTTCAGGGCTGAGAGGAAACCGCCTGGGGGACCACACATCACTGGAAGAAAGGGAGGAGAAGGATGGTAGCACGAGCGCTTGCAAAATGGGGGACCGAAGCTCCTTCCACCGTGTAACATCTGTTAGTTGTGTGTCTTCGAGCATTAAGTCTCAGGTGTGCAGCCAAACAATAGCGATATAGCCCTAAACAGACTTAGTTCATTTTGTTGCACTATTTGATGAAACATCCCCCGCCCCCTGCCACCCCACCGCCGCCAATGCCTTCACGTTCCTTGAACAGCTCTTCTGTCGTTTGACAGCTCTTCAGATGAAGTAGAAAGTTGGTGGTTTAATTGGGACATTATAGCCTTAATGTGCCATGTATGATATGGTACAATTTCATTTGGGACTATATGTCCCTCAATAATGGTTTTACAAGTGTTATATGAGATAATTAGGAATCTGAAGTGTTAAATTAAACATGAATCTGCCCATACACTGTTCCCTCACTAATGCTATTAGGCCTACTTGTTTTATTATTAATTATTTGATAGACACCCCAATAATATTGCATTTGTGATACACATTTATACATACACCATTGTCTTATATTAGCTATAGAATTAATTTATAATATACTGGACATTATATATTTTATATAGAAAATATAGGCTATTAACTATTATGTGACATTTTGATTCACTCATGAAATCAATATGATCCAGCCACAAAACGAGAGCACATTTTATTCTGAAAATCAGATTTAATATGCAACAAATTCTGTATATTGGAGCATAGTGCAGCACCATATCATCTATCACAGTCGGGAAGAGCTTTCTCGAAGTCTGACGGAAAAGCATTACATAAGTTGGTGCAAGCCGGACTCTAAATGCACGCTAAAAGGCCTTCCCATTGCTGCGTTGTTAGCTCTAATTAGTACAAATGCGATGCGATTAGGCTGGCAAAGGATTGCGTTCACTGTGTGCCCTCCATGTTTTATTCATATCATCCTCATACAGTCCCCCTGCTTTTTTCTTGATGCCCGCCAACGTACTGTACACGACCTGATACAGACTTTATTTTCCAGTGTCACAGTGTACATTTAGTCCGAAAATAAAACATAAATCCTAAACAGACAGTAGGTGAAAGCCATCGCTTATACCAGCGGTTTTCAAACTGTGGATCGGGACCCACAGTTGGGTCACTGAGTGGGAGTGAGTGGGTCATGAAAATTCCAAGCGGCTGTTGAATAAGTTAAGAATATCAATGCAAGGCTTCCGCTCTTTACAATCGTATTGTTCCACTCATTCGATGTGAGTAATGTTGTGGCAAAATAGCCTACTTGTTCCTGATTGGATGACATCCTATTTAGCCGCGTGCGTGCACACCCTAGATTCTGGAGCGGTCTGCTCAAAAATATGTGGCGCACACACTATAGCATCAGCTAAAATGGATAGGTTTTTGAAAAATATGGTAGCGGTACTTGGTGTTTGGTGGCTTTCTAAATAGATTAGTCCACAAAAAGGTTTGAGAAACCCTGACTTATACTGTACCACTGCCCTCAGCCCATAATGCCTAAGCTGGCCGGCAAATAAAGGATATCTGACCGCAGGCAGCTACTTTAAACCGATTGCCCCAAATAACACCAATGCCGCTATGCCAGCAAAGCAATCATAAAGAAAAATAAAATAACGTTCTACTTTGAAAACAAAATCCCATAACTACAGTACTAGTGTCATTCCGTTTCCTTTAACATTTTAAATTCATTTAAATGTTCAAATAAACTGACTTAACATTTTGAACATTGAATGCTAAACATGTATTAGGACGAACAGGCCTTGCAGCTCTTTCTCTCCTATGGGCATGTGACAGACGCGACTGTGCAGACAGGCAGGTGGGCAGGCTAAGGTGACATCCACAAAAGTGTCCCCATGTGAACGGGGCATGTGAGGACACTTTATTTCAGGGTGTGTGGTTATGAAGCATGTGTGAGGGAACCGTTTAGTCTGTCAGTTGTAGATCTGAGAAAGCATACAAGAGAGAAAAAAGGGCAATGGATACCGTGGTTACGGTGTCTGTGTGTGAGCACACACGCGCACACACACACGTGCATACATCTGTTTGTTTCTCATCTACCTGCATTCCTACCCATATCGCGTTTCCGGCTCGATACCGGTGCATCTTTCAGGATTACAAGTGCCTTAACCTCCAGCTCCAACCCAGTGTCTTCCCAATGAAGCCAGCATCTTCTCTCTGTTTAGCTTCCAGCACCTGTTGTAAGCATTGTTGGATGGTGATACCGCCAACAAAAATGTTGTGATTTTACTCTAGGAAGATTTTTTTTTTTTCTCAAAGTAGTCTACTTACATTCCATTTGCACTGTCAAATGGGTGGAATTCCCTTAAAATGCATTTGATGAGAAATAAATTGTAAACCTATCAATTCCATGTTAAAAACAAAGTGTCACCCAACTACCCAACGAAATTATATTTATGTACAGTTTGTTTGCATCATTGTGTCATAGATGGATTATGAGACAATGGGCACCTTGGCCTGGATGTGTCTCCCCTTCTGGTAAAGCCGTGTAACAAGCATGAAACTAAAACACTCTATACGGTACTAAAAGTCAGTTAATGTAAGATAATTGGAAGATAAAACACCAAATACCGCATTTCACTATAGCTTACCGTTCTAAAAACAACAAAAACAAAACAACATAAACAAAGTGGCATACACTGCTCACAACAACAATGCCCTTGGCTTTGCAATGTGTTTCAATATGCGGACGCGGAGCTTCGGAGGAATTTTGGAAAAATTCAAGTGGAGAAAATAGCAGGTGTTCTTGAGAAGACTAACCCTGCCTTTAAAAGGTATCGTTATGTTTTTTTCTCTTCCTTTGTAACATTTCACTCCAAAGCGATAGTTCATGTTATTCATTCAGTTTATTAAATATGACTTTTGAGGGTTGGTTACTGACATGAATGACAAAGTCCTTCAACTAAGTTATTAACATAGAGTTCAGTGACACTGGCTTCAGTGCAAGGCCCAGTAGGCCCATTCAATAATCCACCCCTGCCTGTCTGTCTGTTTATCTGTTTGTCTAAGTAGCTGTCTCATTCTACATACAGGATTTGTGTGCGCACATAATGTGTGTGTGTGTTTGTGTGTCCGTAAGTGAGTATGTGTGTGTGTGTGTGAGTGAGAGAGTGAGAGATACAGTACCTTTGTATGTTAAAATGTCCTTTAATTAAATATCAAACGATACTTGCCATCTTGGTTTGCTTTCCCGGCTTTCCAGTACTTTGCTCATTAATAGTTCAGAACTCCATACTGACAAACTTTTAATGGAATTATTATGAGTCAAAAGTAGCTCTGTTTTATAGCAGCGTTATAGTTCTACAACAATAAGCACTGATTATGCTCATGCTTGATAGCAGCAAAAGCAGCAGCAGAAATCAATTTGCCATTGCTCGATTTCTTTTATTTTTATAGAAACCTCCAATAAAAGTCCTTACTAAGGCTCTTTCCCTTTTAGCTATTGTTAATAAACCTCGCTAATGTAATCATCGCCAACCTGCCCATGCAAATCACCCATCTGTGTCCTGCTGCAAGGGTTCATTGTGAGCGCGTCTGATTGCCTCAATTGTCTGCCTTATCTTAGGTGTTCATTTGTAGATTTGAGTGGATCATCCTCGCGCATGGTGCGGTGTGTTTGAAGAGCCACGAGGAGTCCGTTGACAGCTGTCATTTTGTCATTGTTGTCATAGTGCCTATAAAAAACGTTTGCGACGAAGACAAATTACCGCTGTCAACCTGACGTTGCTCCGCCACGCTCCCCTGAAAAATAAAGAGAGCAACGATAATAGGCTGCAGGCGGATGTTTACACCCTTGACTCCTTCTAGAACAAATACGTGATTTAATGATGAGCCCAGTGAATGTTAATCACTTTTGAGGTATCATATCCATATTTCCCTCAACAAGACAGGCCTGCTGCTAAATGTTTTGACTATATTGTCTATGGTCTTCAATGCTACTACTGTATGCATGTATGGTCTGTAGTTAAATTACTGCGTACTGTAAATTAGGTACAGCATTGTATTTTTACTACACAATTCCATATGAGCTGGAATTTTACTAAATGTATGTTTAGTTAATGGCTCCGTGGATACAATTAGTAGAATGACAGGATGCTATGCACGTTTTCCCTGTGCTCAGAGTACATTAATAAAACAAATAATTGTAAGTCTGGAAATATCTTTGGCCCAGGTAGAATCTGAGAGAATCCTTGACAGGTGAATCGAACCATTTGAAAAGTGGGTCACAGTTAAGAGGAAGCCTGTTAAAACTACAGTGTTACTCAGTTAACAAATGGACTCAACTGTTATCAAATTGGTCTTTGTTCCTGTTTGCATAGCATTTTGTCTACGGTACCCACAGCAGGGAAAATGTTCCAATACAATATCTGCCATCACATCTAAGTGAATTTCCTATGTAGCTGTACATGCAGTATAATTTACCCACCACTCCAGTTTGGTTTTGCTCAACTGTTTCAGATTTCACATTCACATTTTCCTTCCAAAACAATCACGATCCCCATGTTGACAATAAATACTGTACTTTTTCAGCTATTTGTAAAAAAAAGGGCTTTGTTGCTCAGTTTGGAGTCTCATCATAACCTTAACCCTACCCCTAACATTAAATAGAGATTATAGGCACATTTTTACAAAAGCTTCCTTGTACACTCATTGTACCCCAAGTTATAATTATAGCTATAATTATTAATGCCTGCAAAACCTTACATTTTCACTGAAAAGTTTGCGTGAACTCAACTCTGAGTGAATCTAGCACATAATAACAGAAGAGTGCTTAAATAAACAAGACTGTAAAACTTGATAAATCAGCAACAACAAACAAACAGATTGCACTGTCTGTAACCTTTGTCTACCTGTGTCATTCTGCTACTCATTAAAAGCCAGTGATTTTTAAAATAGCATTTTGCAGAGATTAATTATGGCTTTTAATGTGAACATTTGAATATGTTTAAGGTCAAAACAGCCACCTCAAAAGATGGAAGGCCAGAAAAGACAGATATTTCTCTTTCATTTATTCACATTATATCTATTTATTCACTCCGATGTCTCCACTGGCCATAGATTAAATTCAAAGTTAAATTTAAATATGGTTTTATAAACTGTTAACTAGAAATTCAGCATATGTTAGCAAAAATATTTGCTTAGAATTTGTGTGAATTAATTTTCAATTCATAGTTAAAGTAGGATCAGTGCTGACAGGGTAGCCGTAGACAGTATATCATGTGTATAGCTTCTTGCATGCTCAGCTGAAATTAAGAAAAAAACAATGATCATTTAGCAGATACTTTCATTCAACAGTGACTTACAGTCAAAACAATTATTACTATATGGAACCGGTAGGGCTTAGACGTCAGGCATGTTCACAGGTAGGAAGAGCATGATGGACGTTTCAGCTGTAAGTGAGACCTCACTAACCAATACATACTATCTCACCCCGTTGAATACCTACATAATCTACAGAAATCTGTTAGGGGTCCACAGAGGCTCTATATTGGCCTATAATATATCCCATATTCCATTTCCATATTCACACCTTCTGCACTGGTGACACATAGCCTTCATTTTATAGGCAGACTCACACAGGGCGAATCAATGGCTGTGTATATGTGAATATGGCACAGTGCTGTGTTATCAGGCCGTATAGCACTATTCTTTCACAAACACTGACAGACAATAAACATGGTCCAATCCAGGTTTTGTATTTACAGCACCACAAACACATAATCAGATATTGACAAAAGATGATTGGTGCAAATCAAATAAATAAAAAAAGACAGACAGACAGACAGACAGACAGATAATACTAATAGATGACTGCAGGTGACATAGATTCAAGTATATGTGCGCATGTGAGTCTAGGGAGGACTTATGTGGCAGTATTAGTCTTCAAGGTGGGTTCTGCGACAAACACACCTCTGCTTGGTGCACTTAACACGGCTTTTCCTCATTCCCTAACCAAAAATTCTAATAAATAAATAAACAAATAAATAAAGGGAACAGTGCCAAGCCTATTCTCATCCCGTGCGGGTAGCGATTTCACATTCACATCCATGCTTTATGCATGAATGTCAATGGATGCAGTGAATCAATGCTTGGGGATAATAAATCATGCATTGGAAAGGTTCCTCCTCTTTCATGCGGGCGGGTGAGAGAGAATTGAATGCCACAGACTGTTTGGCAAAACTAGTTCTATTTGGAAGAGGGTGATGGAGGAGGTGGCCATTTGTTTTGATAGAAGATATTTGTGTATGGGTTCAATACACATAGGCTGATTTGGTTTACTGTGATTGGTCTCTTTTACAGGTATTGTTTTTTTTGTTCTTTGTTTCAGCTTTGTTCCGTTGCCAGGAATCCTGTTACAGACAAACACAACAACACACAGAACAAAACACATATCCATATACACAACCTTACAGTATATGCCCATAAGTCCTTGTTGTCTCCCTTTTCCAGAAAATATTTCGAGGTCTTCATTAGCCAGTGAGAACTGTGAGAAATAATGAGTGTGTTCATCTTTCTGTGAGTGCACAGCTGTTGTAGCAACGGGGAGATGAAGGGAAGGCAGAGGAAAGTGATAGCGGGATGGGGGAGAAGAGACCCTGAGGCTGCCTGCTACTATCACGGGATTGCAGCAAAGTGCAGCTAGGCCCTCCAGCTAGAGTTGAGAAAGTTGTTTGTGTGTGTGTGCGCGCGCACGTGTGTACCAGTATCTGTATTCAGATGCACACCACAATTGGGTGGGGCAACCGGAAGCCAGATGAGATAGTGGAGTTTTGTTATTTTAAATTATTTTTACATGGTGCTGAAGTGAATTGGTAATGTTAGAGTAATGTCACATATTTTCAAAAGGAAGGGGAATATTTCTGACAGACAAAGAACAAAATCTGGAATAAAAAGTAAATAATTAAACTTAAATTATATATATTTTTTAACAAAATATAGCTTTAATGCAGGCTAGTACATGAATGCATTGTTAATATTTCATCTGAATTATCATTAGTGTCAAAAATGAAGAATAAGCTCCAACTAATATATTCAATCAAATGTTCATTCCGTGACTGAGCGGAATAAACATAATATGTCATCTTTTCTGCTGAAGAAACTGAAACTGCTGCCAAAATGGTCTTGAATCACTGTTTATATGGAACCTGGCTTTCAAACATATTTAGTTACTTGGAGAGTACTTGTACCTGTGCCATGCAGTGTGTATGTGTTCTTGCCTGTATTGCAGTATTGTGTGTGTGTGTGTGTGTGTGTGTGTGTGTGTGTGTGTGTGTGTGTGTGTGTGTGTGTGCACGCGCACGTGCACGTGAGCGTGTGTGTGTGAGATAGGCAGAAAGACACTTATCACCAACAACGGGTGGCAGGTGTGAGTTCTGGGCTGCAAATGAGGCCGCTGACTGAAGTCTGTTCTTTGAGGCCAAGCTTGTCCCAATATATCCCCTCTCACCCTCTTTTACTTTGACTGACACTTTGTCCTACTTCCCTTCACCACTTGGCTGCTCTATAATTAAGTGTCATATGACCGTCACCAGGACTGAAAATGTGTCCTTTGTGGAAGATGGGGCACTAGAAAAAGACGAGAGGCCAAAATGTATTTAAAAAAACTGCCTCATTTGTAACAAATGTGCTGCTGAGTGGCCTATGGAATCAGTGAAAGAAAAGCAGGTGTTATATAATATACGGCAATAATATAATGCGCAGATACAGTATAATATAATACTATGTAGATTCCATTAAATGAATTGAAATGTATTACAAGTTAATACAAAACTTGAACTACTGTGAAGCGTAAATAGATGAAAACAGGGTCTATTCATGAATGTCTATTGAGCACATACTGCATATCAAAATCATAATACATTTGAGTTTTCATGCCCACACAGGAGCACATTTGTTCGTTGTCTTATTTGCGAGCGCGCTTGTGACATCAAAGTTCTTTTTGAGAATGATGATGGAATGTTTTACATAAAACATGCATTGGCCTGCATATACACCCAAACACAAGCACACAACTTTATTTATTTATTTTTTTTTTGGGGTGACAGCCTCTGTTATGGAAATTAGAGTTTAAGCGGCTTGTATCACAAGTTGAAGAAATTATTTCAGTCAGTATCCTTGGTTTTGGCTAAACTATCTCTTCTAAAGTTATCCTTCTACACTTCTCTTCTCGTCTCTGTAACCATAACTCCATGACACTTTGTTGCTTTTGTAACTGACATTACTCAATAAAGAGCATTCTTCTTGAATAACCTTACAGTTCATATTTTGGTTACAAAGTCACTGAGAGAATAACGGGGAAGAGAGCAAATATTTTCTTAATGCTAAATATCTCTTTTCAATGTTTGCGTGAGCAGATGCCGTCAACCCGTAGAAAGCCTTTAATTTTTAATTATATGCATCATGCTTTGCTATCTGACAAATTCTCCCAATTATTTTCACTTCCATCACTGCTTGTAGAGGCATTGTTTTTCATATTAGATGCCTGTAATCTACATTTGTATGGGTACAGTATGTGTCACACATTGATTCTTAGCCACTTTTTGCAACTTTTAGGGAATTCCTGCATGCCGTACTGTATGTGGCCATACATTACATTTAGCACCTGCATTGTGAGTATTGCCATTGGATGTATGTTTTAGCTTTGTCTGTGTATACATGCAGGTCACCAAATGTCCTTATGTATTATAGTATGAAGTTCCCTTGAGAGTCTAGAGAATCTAAACACATATTTAAAGACAATGGCCCTCATTTATCAAACCCAAGGAGCCTAGGTTGAGACAGTAAAAGTGCAGGAACGTTTCCTTACATTATTCACTAAGATGTCACATGGCATGAGAATGCAATGTTGAGCGCACTTGATAAATCATATCCTGACATGTAAACATTATTTCTCATTCGCTATTACTGTAGATTCTGGTGGTAGGTGGTGGGACATACGCGAGGGACATACCTGATTCATATGGGAGTTGTAGTCAGACATTACTGTAGTATAGGGCAGGGGTTCCCAAACAAAGCCAAGACCCACCTAGAGAAGACTTATCTATTTAGAGATCCACCAAACACCAAGGACCGGTAACCTACTTTTCAAAAACCTATGTAACGGTGGCCAGCAGGTAGCTGTGCAGTGAAGTTAATCCTTACTCCCCGACACCTCATGGGACGCTCTGGCGACGCAGGCTAGAGCCCATGGCTTTTAGCCTGCCTTGTAGAGTGGCTGCTCTCTGCGTGGGAGAGCAGTGTTCGATTCCACTCACTCTCACTCAGTGACCCACCTGTGGGCCCCGACCTACAGTTTGAAACCGCTGGTATAAGGTGACCACATTTTCAAACCCCCAAACTGGGGCCCTTATATTTTGTACCATATGTTAACATATGCGTACATGTATGCGCTTATGCATGCACCATAAACAATTTTGTCATGATCAGGGATCATTATTTCAATGCACACCTAGTGACTGTATTTAAAAAAAACAATTACCTTTCACAGGTGGTGGAGAGGGATTTCAAAGCTCCAAGTGAAGTGTCCAAGGTAGTTTGTCAAACAATAGTATATTTAATTAAATCGAAATTGTATTATCAGATATAAAAATGTATAACAGTTTGAATTTGTAGTTTAAAG
>JAODTR010008506.1:0-30331 GCA_025399935.1 Amblyopsis rosae | reverse complement strand
AAATTAGGAAATTTCTAAGTGACCCCAAACTTTTGAATGGTAGTGTGTGTATATATATATATATATATATATATATATACACACACACACACATTTATATATATTTTTTTCTTTGAGCTCAAATCAAAACAGTTTCGCTCCGCGGTCCTCCATAGGGCCGCATCACACATCGAAATGCATTGTGAAGCAAAGCATAGTGCTACGACTTTGTTGATGCGAGCGGTGTTCACCACTTTGCTCATCTTACCATTTACGGAACCAGGGATGTGTAGAAGTTTCTAATTATTACGGAGGACCGCGGAGCGATACTGTTTTGATTTGAGCTAGAAGTTAGAAAGTATGACTGACCCTGTCTTTATGTATATGCTCAGATACATTAAATAAGACTAAGGACTTTGATATGCTTCCAACCATATTTTCTTAGATTGAGAAAATATGATTTTCAAACAGTTCCAGTTGAGCTAGTTTGATCTTACCTACACTAGATTTTTTCTGACATACCTCCATGCTTGCTCACTGCAGTCATTTCACTAATAGTTATTACAGTATATAAAGCTAACTAGCAGCTAAATGGTTTGATGTGACCTGTGTGAAGTGATTGATTCATGACGTGATGTGTCACAATCAAGTTAGGGGTTTTATTAAGTGGTTAATGGACACAATATAGTTTTTTTTATTGCCGCAAATTGTCGCCATAGACAGATATGCATATATAAAAACAAACTGCTGTAGCATATACTGTATGAATGGCCTAAAATCCAGGCAGAGGCGGCATATAGCACCCATACACCTTAGTGTGTTTGAGTTGAAGTTGGTTTGGTGACTGTGTTGCAGCATGTACATGTAGGATTCCAACACAATACTTGACTGGCAGATCGCTGTATGGCCTCCTGTGCCACAGACTCACCAGTAGATGATGGAGCCTGTAAAGCTGATGCTAATGCTAATTTTCCATTATACTCTAGTGTGTATATATCGTCTCATGATATAGAGCAAGTACAATCGCAAACAAAAAGGCATATTACTCAGGGCTGCTAACAGGAATGCCGGGGTTCAACCCCATGCCCTTCAGTCCTGGAGTGGAGCATCCATAATACCCAAACAGCTACTTGCCATGCCCATACAGTCACAGGGTCAAAAGATTTTGGAAACCACTGTTAACCCTGAGGAGTGGCCACAAAGACTGCACACACCACAGCGAGGGCAAAATGCCACAGAACCTACCCACAGGACCATACATCTGCTGGCTATTGTAAAGCCAAATAAAATAATGCTGTGTCATTAGTTGTGAAGTGTGCACTTCTCTGCAGAGGCAATCCATTCTCCATAGCTGCAGCGTGTATACCGTGAAATAAATTGATAGGGGACACAATCAATCAACTTGTTTCCCCCTGCCTCTTCTTTCATTTTTTATTTAATGCAGTTAATAATGTACAGAATTAGTGTCGATATGAAAATTCTTTTTCTGAACAGAGTGCATTGGTATCTGTCAACCAACACCACAATCCAATAGCACGGTTATCTGAAAGTCTAGTTTCTGCAATAATGCCTACTACAGGATAAGGTACTTTAGCTCGGGTTAGGACAATGGGATGTGTGTGTGCGTTAAAGTGTCGGAACAGGGTAACTACAGATAATTGTCAGAGAGAACAGCCTGTCGCAAATTTGATCTAAATATCATTAAGGACTGAAATGTGCTGGACCTAAAGGCATGATCCTCAATTACCATGAGATCGTTCTGCACAACCTCTCCTCAGCCGCTACATTAAGATGCCGCTAACACACGCACTCGTGCACACACCCACACACGCGCACACCCACACACACATACACCCGCACTGTATGTGGCTCTGAAATTACAACTGAGACTCAGGGGTAGGATGGCATGCTAGGCATTGTAATGACACAACAGCATGGTGATGGTTCCAAGAAGGTAATATTCTCCACAATGATGTACATGATCTGTCCTAATGCGAATGTGCTGATGTGCAGGGCACGCTGCTGTGACCCACTGGTCAGATGTGTGAATGAGCTGCGTGGCTTCCAGACACCATAGGTGGGAAATAGAAAGATTAGCTAATGATTTGGCACTTTGGGAGATGCAATGGGAGGCAAAGGGAACCGCAAAACTTGTATTACTCTGCTCTTTCTTAAATCTCGGCAACGATAAAAAAAATGTGATTCTATCCAAAGGAAAGACATTTGAATAATTAAAATAAGCAATGATCATTTGGATCAGGTTATAGAAGAGACCCACTGTGTTATTACAATTTTAAAATATGATTACGTAGCGCAGGCTTGTGCTACAATTTGCTAACCTGCCCCGCCATATAGTTTGTTGTTACTGTACACACAACAATCTGGGGAGCCATCCATTCAAACTGTTTTCAATGGATGGCAGACACTTAAAAAAATACTTGGCAGGTGACTGCAACCAGCGGAGCCAGTTGTTGAGTCAAAGTCTTGCCGATGCCAATGGGGAGAAGAGTGAAGACGTACAGTCCATCGAGAAAGTCCTTTAGTGCCTTTATTTGCTCTTTTAATAAATTCTAGGCTAATAAAACTGATGCTACTGCAGCATCTACTGTACGTTAACCTCTTGAGGAACGGCCATTGTTGTCACTTTCGCTGTCTGTCCACCTAAACCAAGCCATAGCTGTCAGTACGACTGATTGGTCCACACTAGGTTGACGATTTAAAGCTATACAGACTGGTTCTCGCAGCGAAGTAAAACTGAAGTTCGCTGAGATCAGGATGGCTAAACGTTTGCCAATGGCAGTTGACCAGCACATAGAAATATGCTATGGGAGCATTCTCTTGAGCGTCACCCTTGCAATACACACAGAGGACAATCACCAAAATTAGCCATTCAACTAACAAAAAAAAAAGAAAAAATAACAGCTTAACAGAAGAGACACCTAAATAACAGATATTATTATTGTATTTGAAGCAAATTAATCTTTTCCACACATATTGCATAAATGAATAATCAGATATCAAATCCCATATATACACACAAAAATTACAATTACAATTCAGTGAGTCTCCTGTGACCTGAAACATTTACATTCAACTCTGAAGTAAAATGTTAATAGAACAAGACTACATTGATCTCTTCTCTTATCATTTACTAACACGTGCCCTCAATTAATCAATGACACGAGAACAGCTTACAGGAGCCAGGACTCACACCGGTGAATTATACTTATAGACATATATATATATATATATATATATATACACGCATATTGTACTGCAGATTATATAAATATATAGAAATCATGGCTGAGATAAGCGTGAATTATTACCTAATTTCACTAGCCCAGCAAACCTCTGGTGGTATAATGTACTGTATGCACTGTGTGAGAGTGCTCCACTTAGGCCTAATACAGAATGACATACATTATGAGGGGTTAGCGAAGCGCTGACCTCAAGGATGATCAGAAGCTACAGTGACCCCGGGCTGCTACTTCCTCTCAGACAACAAGCCTGAATGCCACAAAACGCAGCATTCCAATGCAAACGTCCCACTGATCTAGCCAGTTACATTAAAAGCGTTATGTAATACTACAAAAGGGCTTGGGGAACAGCCGGCCCACAGGGAAGCAGGTGCGCAGCCCGTCTGTTCGAGGTGTATTCGGAATAGCCGAGGGAACAGACAGCATTTCGACAGGATCCCGCACAACTGGATCACTGACTGAAGGCAAATATCTGCTCATTACAATTAGAAAAAAAGCAATTAGAACCCTGCTCCCCTGGCACATTTCAACTGCTGAAGTGTTGAGGGAGGGAAAACGCAGAGCGGCTGCAGCATTACAGCACAGTGGGTCCAATCTCATAGCGCACCAGTATGCTGCGATCCTGGCTACATGGCAAGACACACATTAAGTATGACGTTGAGAAGCATTGTGTGTGAGGCTGAGAAGTGGAAGAACCTTAAGATGTGGAAAGCTAAACATGAATGCAAATTTTTTTTATTACTAAATAAATAAAAAGCCAATCCAAGATTTAGGTCGATTTGCAATAAATCAAATAAAGATCTACAAACATCTGCAAATGCTAATCCATTCAATTGCATTGGGGTTCATTTGGAACATTATATTACAATGTTAAAAATACATTTGCACTACTTTGTGATAACCCAGGCTGGTAGACACGTTGTACAGCAGTACAGTCTTTCTGCCAGGCTGTAGGTGCTTTCACAATTCGTTTTTCTCCCGTTTGCCAAGCGATTCAACCACCATCACCAAGCTCTTTCTCAGAGTATGATTTTGAGTCATTCCTCTAATTACATCTTTGTGCAGATCATATCTGATCCAACGTGGATTTCTCTTATTTTTCCTTTAGTCTCAAGCTTGAATGGCAATGAGATGTATCATTAAAATTAATTGGATGGTCCCGTGCTCTTGCAGAAATAGAGTGCGAAACATTCCAGAATAGCACGGATCATTTGGTTTGATAAATATTACCGGGCTACAGTGTAGAAGAAGCCGTCAAATACCATATAAGTGCTTTTCAAAAAGGTGATTCAATTATTTGAGTGCCTGGGTGTGTCTCTGACGGAGACAATGAGAAAGAAAGACCTGGTTCTCGTGTAGCGCAAGCCAATGCAAACAGAGTGAGCTGTGTGTTTGCAGGGTGAGGGCTTTAGTCTCAAGACAAACAAGCACAACAAACTAAAGCACCGCGCCACATGTGTGAGAACCACATTATCTCATTTGTGCGAGAAGGGGTTTCAGTGGCGCACAAAGCCTTTATCTCTGTCAAATATTTGTCGAGCGGGACGGGACAGTGGCGAGTTGACGGGGACGCCTACCTGAGACCGTTCATCTCTGTGTCCTCCGACATAAGAATGGAAAAACAAACAGTGGCGTAAACAATAACTCGCCATTTCAATTTTGTGGAAAGAGCGTTTGCTGGTGTGGAGGGTAAAAATCATTTTGTTTTGGAGAGGGAGGGGGGGATGAGAGAGGAGGCAACAGCTGCTAGCTGGACTATCTTTGACTGATCGCCAATAAAAATCCATCCCATTAGTCAGAGTCCGCTGAGGAATCCTACGCTGCCTTGTTATACACTGCACCGCACGTCTACTGTTGTGCATTGTCCATGCTCATTACGGCGCCCCTACTTTTGATATGCTCCTGTACTAATTATGCAAATGATTCCACTTTCCTTCCAACAATAAGAGACTAATGTGGGGCGATGCCTCAAGGCATGGTAATAACATCCTTGTCCATCTCTTAACCTTAGGTCAATTGGAGGCCACTGAGGCCAACTAAAAGAAGGTACTACGCTTGTTTAGTTGATTCCTGCACTGAACTATGTTTAATGAGGCAACGCTTCGACTGAAATGATTCCAGGAGATAGCTCCTTTCCATTGGAAGATGTCACCCATTCCAAACTACTGTAGGCTGCAGCTTCTCATTTGGAAGAACCAGTAAAAAGACACATTGTGGTGGAACACGTACTAATTTAAGAGTCAAACATCTGGGGTGTGGTGTTGGCATCAGTATCATTTTAAAATACAATAGGTTTTACAGTAATGTGTAGAGCAACAGGCTATGCCAGGACACTGTGCTCCTGCAACATGCCCTACCAAAATAGATTCTATGCCAGCGCAAGCCTACAGTATGGGGCTGGATGTCTGACACTGAGTCAATTATGTGTTATGTTTTTTGGATAAGATGTCACTAGCTCTCTACACAATATTTTAAGAATAAACTAAGAATAAAACTAGTTTAGACGCTTGAAGGATTTTGAAGTTAAGAAAAGGGTGTTTGCCACCGTGCCCTGGGCACAAACTAATCTTAATGTAAGGATGTATGTTAGGACAGTGAAGATTACTCCACACGTTGCCAATGGAAATGATCATTTCCATTTGCAATGTGTGGAGTCGCGGGCTCTCATCCCCACACCCCACCCCACCCCTAACATCGGGAGACAAGGCAGCGGCGTCTCATGTGTCTTACAAACCACGGCGAGATGGCAGGGATGTTCCGCCCATGTGTCATCCCGCCCTCACGATTTGTGAATGCCGCTCGCGTGGGTAGAAAGCGGTGAGCGCTGCACCCGATGACGCAGGAACAGCAATGACAGCCAGAGGATTTCCCAAACAGCAAGCCAACAGGAAGCCACCAGAGGGACGCCAGCTAATACAGATGTCATTTTCACATAGAAAACATCAGCGTAACAGGGGCCTGCCTGCCACCCACCCAGAGGCTGAGATACCCCAACATCTAGTACCTCTGTACTGCTTGAGCAACTAATAAAGTGTGACCAAACACTGTGGCTTATCAGCTTGGGTAGACCATCTTGTTAAAAGGGAAATAGAGACATTTAGCTGAGAAAAGCAAAACACAGTATATTTTGACAGGAACATAGTATGAAATTATACTTCACTTTTCAACAGTATGTCATCCCATGACATTTGAACCTCGGAATCAAAGTGGACCCACATATGACTACATGTCATTAACAGTATGGTTGGATTCTGAACAGCAACAACAAACAGATCAGTCAATACGGCTTGCCCGTAGAGCATTAACATGTACTCCGTAAATGGAAACGAATCCAAAAGTAGATCCCCTCCTGATGAACAATCTGCTTTACACAGACAAGAAAATCATTCAGCCCTGCACTGGTTGGCAAATGACCACAACTAAGCCCATCTACAAGGTTATTGGCTGTTCACCATAAGGGTCAGCAAATCAATGGCTAGTGCACACTAGTCTTGGACATGGGTGGGGGGGTAAGAGCCATTGTGTATTGCGCATCGATTGGTGTTGTTTTCTCATTAAAAGCCCGCTCTGCATCTCCCCGTAGTTCACACCGAAGTATTACATTTACAGCATTTAGCAGACACTTATCCAAAGCGACTTACAATTAGCACATTTGACAATAGCTGGATAGCTCCTACACCACAAGTTATCATAAAACAACATTGTGCTAGTATACTGACAGCAGCGTGGCTAAAATTTGCACATGTTCCAAGATACATTACTTATTAACATATCATTCAATCCCTTGTATAACTGCTATAGTAACATCCTTAAAACCAGCAACGTGCAGAAATATCCAAGAGCTGATCTAAGAGCAGAAACTATGCTTTTATCCTTCTCCAGTATGAGCTCTGCTCTTTGTTTTCATCTCACTTCAAACAAAACTACTCTTTCTATTCTGGGAGGAAGACCCCTTTATTTATTGGACTAGTGCTGTTTGCTAAAGGATGAATTAAAGAACTTCAGTGAGCCCGAAAAGAGACAGCATCTCAGGCTTGTAATGTGTATGTGTGCATGCGTTGTTTGGCATTATCAGTGAATACGTACCTCAACTATTGGACCCCAACAGTAAATAAAAGAAATCCAGGTTGCATCCAATGCTATCTCTGGTGTTCTGATCTCTTAGCAATGCATCACTGGAGCTCTTGTAACCATTGGAATGTTGTATTTTAATAGCACTTTAATTAGCACCTTCTCACTACAGTGGATATGAATGCACTTCATTTGGGATAGCAGAGCACACGACAGCATACAGACAATGCTTATGAGCATGGTGCATGACTGAGACAAGGCAAAAGAATGACTGTGTAGATCATACAGGGAGATGTTAGCGGTTGTAAACCTGCTGTGCTTATTTTACTACGTTTATCTCATTGGGACCATCTACCATTGGGCTAGATTAAATTAAATGTTAGCGGAGTAGTCTGCATTATGGGTGGGCAAAAACACTGATATCCTGACATATTGTTCATGTGATACACAATCAAACCTCAATGGTGGTAGCGATCGTCGTCAATGTAAACCAAAACAGGTTATCAAGCAGATCTTCAGCCTACAGTGGTTTGATCCAGTGGCTGAAAAGATGCACTGTCACCAAAACATTTTTGACATCTTTAGGTTTTTACTGCATTTTCTGCCATAGTAAGAAACGTCTGGTGATAGTTTGCTGTATTACGATCTCTGTTATTGCCGCTGTGTGCCATAGAACCGCACGTTAAGGAAGCCAGTCACCAAACTAAATATCGCTGAACTCCCTTGAATCTCAGCCCGCTCCCCCACAGTTCCATCACTCAACTAAAGCAAGTGTCCAGGCACACTCACTCTATCCATCTCTCCCCGTACTGCTGTGTGTCTTTCACCACTCTGGATGGCTCACTGGCAGCGGCCTCTCATAGCCGTGGAGCTTCCATTCCCTGCGTCAACACCTGGCTCGATGGGCTCCTCCGCTCATCCGGTGATTTGTTTCACACACTTGCCCTATCCGTCTTCCTGTGTCCGCAGTAATGTCTCCCTATTTGCACCTGTGCAGCCTGACACAATATCCCATAAACTCATTTCCTTTAATAATCAAAACATATCAATATTGTCTTTTGACTTACTGTAGAGCTGAACTACTTTATGTGATATACAGCATAATAATACAATATTGAAAACTAACACACTAACACACTAAGGGGAAAGAAAGAGGCTCCTATTAAATACACAACACTTGTTGATTTATGGAATGCTCAAAAAGAGAATAAATTATGAGGCAAAAACACTGATTAGCTGAATTACTTTGTACCTAAAAGTTACATAGCATCATAAAATATACAGAACTTTAAATTGCATAACTTTATACTAGCTGAGCCTATTGCATTATTTAATGATACAATTTCCAAAAAATATTACATTTCCAAATACATACTCCCTGATAGCCTAGGACAGCATTTCTTTGAAAAACATTTCTTTAATCTGTATCTTTCTGTAAGTATATTAAAAAGCAATTTCACATGAATAAATAGATGTATTTTGAACATATTGATACAATTCATTATCAAACTATTTATTCATTCATAAGGTCAAAACTAAAACATGAGTTCAGAGTGGTCTAAAGTAGAACAGAATTGCTTGGAGGAAAACTGCTTTAGACAAATACTGCAAAGAACAAGACCAGATGAATTGAAAGGGAAAACTTGTTCCCTGCACAGGAACATTTACTTGTTTGTGCACAAATACATTGTTTTCTGCATGATTTATATAACATTTTTAAATGTGATGCCGTACAGTATGAGCGGACTGAGGGCCTCATGTACGTACGTTAGCGAGCAGCGTAAAAGCAAGCACAGCCAGATTGAAGATAGCGCACGCTGTGTAATTGCATTTTACGTTGGATGTACAAAACTTGCATCTAACCACGTAATCTTGCGGCGCCTTAAAGAAATGGAACAGCATACTCATGATGTAGACCTATTTATAGACCTTGTGTATATTTATCATCAAACCTAGAGATATCAGGGGCATAATTCTACACCAAAATAATGATGTTTAGGTGAATGTACAATTTTAATGAAAGACATTTATTTTAATAGCACACAAATCCTTTCAGTATGTCTCTACAAGGCCTGTGTCTTCGTCTTGCTCATATTAATCTTGCCGTTGTCCAAAGAAACGCTGGGATAACACCTGCCTTTCAGAGGCGGGGAATTTTCACAATCACTCTCTCCTTGCGCATCTCCTCCCATATGTTTGAGACACTCCCAATCTCCCCTCGACACTCCCATGAATGCATTTGCATGAACAGGAAAGTGGAACATGCGATCGTGTGTTCCTTCAGCAAGCACAATAGCGCTTTAGCCATGTGCGTGCTGTTCCTACATACAGTAAGTACAATGCCATGTTTTACGCACAAAGTGCGAAAGCAGACACATTACATGTTGAAAACCAACCAGGTCCTGGGGTGATTTTTAACAGATAGGACGTGTAGTTCAGTTTTCAGCCTATAAACTGCAGATTTTTGTAAAAACTGAAATTTTGTCCCTGCCCATTTTAAGTTTGTCATATAATGCGTCACATTATACACATACAGTATAAATGTGTTTAATGGCAAACAATCTGACCTATACAAATCATAGAAAGCCTACCATAACATTATGTAAATTGCTTTGTATGAAATCTAAATGCTACTAATCTAAATGTCTAAAAAGCCCATAAAATCTTTATATAGCCAAAGAATAAGACCATCCATTTTGCCAGAGATTAAAGACACAGAATACAAGAACATTCATTTCACCAAACTATGGAAAAGGTTGCCGTGATTTGATAAAGCTCTGTGTAACAGGCTGGCCTTGATTGGATATGAATGACATCAATCCACTGGGCTGTTGTCCATTTCTTTCAAAATTATCAAAGGGACTGCCAGATGGACTTCTCAATTGTATTACGCCCCTCTACAGAGTGACATTATTGAAATCTAATAGCAGAGCCCTTTAGTCTTTAGTCTGTCGCAGCTCTTTGATGGTTCCTGACAACTTGGCTGGTGAATAAGCTCTAGGAGTGACTCTAGTGTAACAATGAGTCAAAGCTTCTAATTACAATTGTCCTCCTTGATGTCTTAAGAAGGGCCAAAGGGTCAGCTGAGCTAAGCCTCAAATGTTCACAGTTAGAATGTGTCCACGCTGCTTTATTGTCTAAATGTCAACATAGGGTTATCAACATTTTGTTAATATGGATCTCGGCTGTTGGGGAAAAACGGAGGCAAGAGGAACGCCCGTGCGCCTCTCAGTGGATGTTAAATTATGATGACCAGGCTTGAGCCTGTTTGAGGTGACCGAGAGATGGAGGAGAGGCACTATTGCTGATGAGAGGGAACAGCATCAACCTTGACCTGCGGGACACCCCAAAGCTCTTCAGGATTGTATGTGCACGCACGCACACCAAATTCTCCCACTGTAATATACAGAATACTAGATAATATAATATAATCAACCCAAAGTCATTATTTGTATTCTGAAATTAGTTTACAAGTTATTCAAATTTTGTTTTAATTTAAGGTGGTTATATAATAATTAATGAATTGGTTTACTGTGAAATGTTACATTGGGCTTGTTTGTTCAAGGACGGGTTATTGTTGGGGCATCAGAAATGTCTAACATCCCTTAAGCATCCCAGAAATTAAATGGCTGTTAAAGTGAATGCTTCCTTTATGCACGTTCCGTCCTTGAATTATTCAGTTTAAAACACATGGTGTGAAGCAGGCTCTTAAAGAGTTCAAACTTCTAAAAACAGCCAATGAGGGCGAGCGACCAAAATGCAGTGAATGATTTATGCCCTTCTGTGGGAATGTACAGAGTGATGTATTGCGTGAGGCTGTCAGAGCAGAGGCACACTAACACAGCTCTTTAAGCCATCCAGACATAGGTCTTGTGGACAATAGGATGAGACAGAACACAAGCAGGGCCTGTGCGCTCACACACCACCACCGGAAGGCAAAGCCCGTTCACTGAGACACACATTCTCATGCAGGATGCGGCCCTCCAAAGTGGCAGGCTCATAGTGAATCTGTGCCTGGATTGTGGCCATGCCCTGTTAAGCTCCATGACAATTACACGTACAGCGTGCAAAAGGCAACGAGGGATTCTCTTGCACGGGCTGAACACGCAGGGCATGAAAACACAGGAGACAGTGTGATGCACTGTACGGCGTGTGATGCTTTTGTCAATGAGAGCGGTGTGAAAGGGAATTAGTCTGAGAGTCGACCTGTACTTCGGGTGGGGGATACGCCTCTGATGCACCACTTCAATGAAACCAAATGGGAATAATGGTGTTCCTAACACCTCAAACTATTGATAGCTATTCAAGGCCACTGATAGCTAGTTTCAGTAACTCACAACAAGAAGATGTGGGGGGGGGGGGGGGGGGGGTCCGAGACGCAGGGCTGGCTGGGGGAAGTGAAGAGCGGCGACACCAATTATGGTGTGGACGGGTGCTCCTGCACACGTTGCAGACACAGCACAGGGAGAGGACCCTCCCCCACATCCATCTCAACTGTCAGTGTTTCTGGCAGGACGGCTTAAGATGTCTCCCTCAGCACCACTCGGCTGCGTTAACGTAAAGGTCCCATATTGCTAAAGAAAGGCACCCAGGCTCCTACAGTTTGCCGATGTTGCTCCCAATGCAAAAACATCTTAACTGCAATAAAAGATGAGCAAGCATTTAGTGGTATGTTGTGGCAGATGTGTAATAGGTCAAATATAGGCTGGTAGATTTCCAGTAAAATGAGTGGTAACTTCGTTTCTGTTACACTATATTTACTGTCTGAGTACGTCGCATACACAGCATACAGCAGCTATACAAATTAAAGTGCTCATAGGAGTCCTGCAGGCCCGTGTTTCAAAGCACATGACACACCAACCCAGCCCCTTTAATGTACGAGTCTATTTCTCGTTGTAGCCCCACAGTTGCATTGTACTGTGACCGACGCCTCAGATTTTACAGTATATGCAATTTGTTACAGTCAATTCAAATATGGTTAGGGTAAAAACTTATACATGCTTTCAAGGCCTTTGTCAGCACACTGAAGTTTGCTAGTCTGCCAGAATCAATGATAAAAAGAAGCAGCCTAGAAAAAGAGATGGGGAAAACAAAGCAAAGACTCAGCAAGACTGCTTTTCATGGTGCATTTCAATCAACACACATCAAAACTATATTACATATTGAATATCTGGTTTCCAAACCATTAAATAGGTGAAATATGCGCCAAGTTTAGCAACAAGAAGAGCTCAAAAGACTGTGCTGAGATGCATGTCTCACAAGATGGTTACATCTTGAGAGACACAGCGAGTAGAGCAGGGTGGCAGGTGATCCAAAAGTCACGGGTTCGATAACTCCTCACCAAGTGTCGAGGTGTCCTTGAGCAAGACATCTAACCCTAACTGCTCCCGGTGGTTGGTCGCACCTTGCATGGCAGCAATCACCATCGGCGATGAGAGAGCGAGAGAGAGAGACATGCAGGAGGAGAAAAAAGAATGAGACAGACACGCCCGGCGTGATGAACAAGAGCGATAGGGAAGCGATTAGATGCAGAGCTGAATGAATGAACAGATTAATGAGGTGAGAAATAGGAACAGGATCTGCTCTGCCAGCAACGACACGTTCCACTCCTCCTAAATAAAATGTGGCGCCTCCAAGAATAGCAGTGCTAGCCACTGGTTATAGGGGGCTGCTATCACCGCCATCATTAACACCAGCGCTCTGTGATTCTCACGTTGCAATATGTCTGGTGAGACGTTCCTGGGAATGGGGCGGAACGCCACTCAACACGAGCAGACTCAAAGCAGTCTGTAGAAGCTACAGACCATTTTAATGCTGTTTAACGCAGTATAAATGATCCCAGAAAAGGTCTCAAACACAGAGTGATGCCTTCTCCTGATTGCATGAACAGTGTCTGTATTCCTGGTTACTATATACAGTACTTCTCCCAGAATTATTAATCAACAAATATATACACATATATATATATATATACACATATATATATACACATATATATATATATATATATATATATATGTATGAAGTATCTGCATTCTCCATCCATCTTCATCTGCTTATCCGTAGTCGGGTCGCAGAGGCCAGCCGCTCCAGCAGGGGACCCCAAACGTCTCTTTCCCGAGCCACATTGGAAAGCTCTGACTGGTGGATCCTGAGGCGTTCACAGGTTAGTGCTGGAATATAATCTCTCCACCTTGTTCTGGGTCTTGCCCGAGGCCTCCTCCCCGCCTAAAACACCTCCCTAGGGATGCGCCAAGGAGGCATCCTTACCAGATGCCCGTAACACCTCAACTGGCTCCTTTCGACGCTAAGGAGCAGCAGCTCTACTACGAGTTCCTCCCATATGACTAGGCTTTTCACCCTATCTCTAAGGGAGATGCCCATTTTGTACCTGTGACCTAGTTCTTAGGAGTTCTTTGCACCTTCATGACCATAGGGGAGGGTAGGAACGAAAATTGCCTGGTAGATCAGAAGCTTTGCCTTCCGGCTCAGCTGTCTTTTCGTCACAACCGTGCGGGAAAAAGTGAAAAGGGACCCGTTCTTGAGCATCCCGAATGTCTGAGACTGTATTGCCGCGCTGGCTCATATCTTAAAGAAGATACTTCAAGTTGCCACAGAAGACTGATATGTTTACCACTCGGCAACAACACCTCCCATCAGCTTCATGCACTGTGCCGGCGCCGTGCGCCTTTGTTTCTCCCTAGCAAACCACGAACACAGTGGCCAAAAGCCCCGGCTTCCTGGCACTCTTGACATTTACAAAGTACAGTAGTTGCTGGAGGCTGTGCGTGAATGCTAGTGAACCTGGAGGGTAGAGTGCTCAGTGGCGTCTGCTAGCTAGAAGACCCCAGCGCAGCTGTGCGTGTGACCCCTAAAGGCCGCTGTTGGCCTGTGTCAGCCACCTTTGCTGCTCCCTTTGACCTGAAACAAACACAGGCAAGCGAGAGGGGCAGCCACACACACACCTATCATGAGCGGATAGAAAAAAGTCACTGATATTAATACAAATGTGATAAAAGATAGTGAGAAAAACAGCCACCATCTAAAATAAGACTACACATCTAGAACTGCTTCAACAGTGCCCACAGCTCGTTGTCTACCCAGCGAGCTGGATAGACAACAAGCAGACAAACCATCCAAGTACCGTTCTTGCTGCTGGTCAGTTTGGTCTGTCAGCTGTCAAGAAGATGCTTGACGCTTTGCCCTCCAGCTGAAATTGCAGCAAAACTGCCAATAACGGCAGAAATTCCCCTCATGAGCTCGCTGGCCGGCGGAGAAACCAACTCTGGCATGGCCTGGTCACCTCCGGGCCTGACGTGAGACCCGCACGGGGGGCGACGGGGGCTAATTAGCAGGAAGACGGGGCGGGGGGCGCCTCCCATTGTGGGCAAACTGCCAGCTTGTTCCACATGAAGAGAGGCACAACACAGTCTTTATGGCTGGCAGCCATGAGTCAGTGAGAGCAAGGAGCTCATTGCAGGGCTCATTACTGCTTGATTACATGACATCGCTGCAGTGGCTCTTCTTCTACAGAGGCCTTCTCCCACGACCCTCCTTGGTACCACACCCCTTCCCCCAGCCCAACCTGGTGGGGAAGGGGGGGGGCACCTGATTGCTCAACAGACATTTAGGGTGCCCTCCATCCACAGGGGGGAGGGGCTGGTGAGAGGAAGGAGGACGCAAGGTGCCCCAGCTCCCCTGCTTCGTTGCTGCAGTAATTAAGTTTTGCTCCAGCCACCACTTTAATTAGAAGTGGGATTTATAAGACACACCTGAACCCCCCCCCCCCCCTCTCTCTCTCTCATGCAAGCCTTTTCTGCCTGTCCTTTCACCCAAGATGACTCAGTGAGCGCAATCTCCCCAAAAATCTCATTAAGGCCCACCATAGCCGGTGGTGATGCATCATTCATGTGTTTTCCCCCGCCGCTCTCAAGAAATTGGGAAATAATTCCATCAGATGTTTAAGATGCAATTCACAGCAAGAAAATAAGGTTACATACATTTAAACTAACAATACATCATGACCTCGGAACTCCAACATCAAATGAGGGCAATCCTTAAATTAAACCACGCCACGGAGAAAAAAACAACTCGTTTTTATCAATTCTGTAAATGATTAATATATACCTCTCATGAGAGATGGAAGTAGACCAAAAGAGTTACAGTACAGTAAAAGTTAGTTAAAGTTCAGTTTGACAGCACATGCTGCTCACGTCACGTGTCCACAGAACTAATGGGCAACATTTCAGAAGGACTCATTAGCTGCCAAACGTTCGTGTTTGTATTTATGCATGACATGCTAATCTCCCTAATACTCGACGTATTTTCAGAAGTCCCTCTCGGGGCCATTCACTCGCAGCACAGAGGCATCAAGCCAAACACAAAAGCCTTCCTAATCCTTAAAACCTATGCTAGGGGATCTATCAAACCTAATAACCACTGAAGACTTGCCCTTACATTCACCGTGCGTTTGTCAACGGGGGGGGGGGGGGGGGGGAAGACTATGGGACAATACCACCTGTGGGTGGGGACTTGTTCCCTGCCAGCTCTTCAGCCTGTGGCTGAGCCCAACTAAACTTAAAGCGTTAACAACCAGACTTTTATAAGGCTAATAAACAAATCGTGCACAGCCTTTGAGAGCAATTTCGCTCCTTCAAAAAACAATAAATATGTTGTCGGATAGGCGCGAGCAAGCGCGTTAAGCAGAGGCTTAAGCCTACTTGAGGAGCTTCCAGAGAGCTGGCTCTGGGGATGAGGCAATGAGAGCAGGCCAAGAGGTTGTGTTCTTATTTTTTTACATTAAAGTACAACAATGCAGCTTAAGGCGAGTCAGACTTGTATTAGCGACACAGAGCCACACATGCACGACTTACACAGGGGTGTGATTTCAATCTGCACATGAGGCGCATGTGCACACAAGATTCCACAGCTGTTGCTCTTCAAACATGCAAATGGACTAAATATGGTGGCACCTAAATATAACGGGCTATTAAAGTTTTACTGTGGCATTAAGCAGGAGCGTAATGCAATCACTGCCTGCTGAGTCACAACCCACTGTAAAGGTGATTTATGCCATGGCTGTCAAGGCAACCGAAAGATGCAGGGGAGGCAGAGAGATGTTAATACATCTGAACAACGCATGAATCCACAGCTGCTGCTGGAGCAGAGTGGTGCATGGACTTGTTTGTATAATGCCTTTTGTCAGGGCTCTCCATTGTATTAATGCAACACAGCAGGCTGGGCTGGAACAAGAGCATGTGGCATACTGGAACTGGATGGACAGGCGGGCACAGCATGGCAAGAGAAAAGCATCTGTTGACGCGTGCGTATACTGGATGCAGGTCTCCACCGCGCACGCACACACACACACGTCACACTCAGACAGGCGGATGGGCAGAGGGCAGCCAGTGAGGGACAGAGAGTTTATACTTTCACTGGCTGGTTCTCTAGGATGGGAGCACTGCATGCTGGGGCAGTGGTAGGATACTAAGGCCACATGACCTGATAGAGAACTATCCACCAAAGGTGTATGCATGCATGACACGTACATAAGCGGCCACACAGACGCAGTGGCAGTGCATCACTGACTTGTATATAGTGCTTATTTAACCTTCAGGCCACTGAAGAGCTGTACAGGAGTGTCTCACATTGTTCACACTCATATGCCGATGGTGGTGTCAGCCACGCAAGCCGCCATCATACACCTGCCACTGCTGGTGGTTATTACTAGGGAAAGGCCATATTGTTATTATACCATGACCATGAGGTCACAATGCAACATTAAACTAACTAAATAGTTACTTTTAAGTATTGTTGATTTGACCCGTGCTGTACCTGGGCACCAACAATCCTGTCAGCAGCGGCTTGCCTTGCTCAAGGGCCACAGCATGGGGTACTAACCCAGCACGCACGTAAGTTGCTGAGGGTGGAGGCAGATCAGTCATGATCAATTTTGGGCAAATTACTCGTTACTAGTAACTTATAATAACATTACTTTACTTAATACTGGGTATAACAATGTATTAGTTACATTACTAGTTACATTACTATATTACTTTCACAATCACTACCCTGTCTAGCTCCTTCTGAAAAATGACAACGTAGCCAGCTCATTTAAGAATGTAATCCTCTTAATTGGAACAATAATGAACCTTAGGAGTCAACAATCAGCCAAAGTGAAAACATCGCAGCCTCTCAAACCAGATGATTGACAGGCTGGATTCATTAGCCTACCGAAAATGTATAGGACCAGCAATCTGGTTCTTGTAACGCAGTAATGCAGCATTCCGGGCACTACGCCCTGGCTGGTCTGACGACAGACACGCAGTGAAACACACACAGCGAGTCTGGATATCCCGTCTGCTGCCGCCCCGTGCGGGACACGCCAAGCCAAGTGGCAGCGCGGGCCAACTGGCCACACACACACGCTAGTGACACGCTCCGTCAGGGAACAGGGAGAGACCCTCGGGGGAAGTCCCTCCTCCCTCAGCCAGGTACGGATAGTCACTGCAAAATGATGGACAATGGTGGGGCTTGCAGACTGTGAATGTGTGTTTCCCGTCTCCACCTGTTGGGTGGCTGTGTATATTGTGTGTTGTGTGTTACTCACACAGGCTGTCTGAATCACACTAGGGCAAGACGGCAGAACTAAGGCCCTTCTGCTTTCATTTATAATTCAGAGGATTGCCACATGCCATTTGTCTCGTGCCGAATTACAATTTCTTGTGTTTCTAGGGAATCGCTGTGGGCGGCTGAAAGAAAGATAAAAAAGAAAAAAAAGAAACGGTTTATCTATTCATGATTTCAGGTGCACTTTTCTAAAAGCTCTTTAGGGAATAAGGGACTGATCTGGGAAACCCAGAGAAAAGCTACTGTACGTTTTACTTTTAAGGTAGGGAGCTTGTGTACTCTCAGCGCAGACATCAGCCGAATGTAAGAAATATCAACATATCCACATGCCCCCGTCTTATTCCATTGGAACGGCAGGGATCAATGGGAGACCGAAGTCTTTATACTGTAGGAGCCTTTACTGATGTGCCTCTACATGTATTATCACCGTGGAAATAAACCATTCACTGTGTATTCTACGGGCAATAAATCATGCTCAATATACTGATTTCAATGATCTAGGAGTTCAGCAAATGAGCATTTGTGAGAACTGAACTTTTCAATTATAAAACTGTAATTCCTTCAGACACAATGTATCCCACACTCACAGAACACAACGCATTCAATATTGGAGACCAACATTTTTCCACGTTACTTTCCTACTCTAACTTTTTTACAAGTGAAATTAACTCCATGACCGCCTCCCAAGATAGTTTATCATATCTGATAGACAGACACTGGAGGCACTGATATGATTATGCCACAGTCCACAAGACAGTCCTTGCAATTAACAATATGCAAACACAGCCTGTGAGATTGCAGGGAAGTGAATCCATCATTAATGCTCCCCAGAATCAATGTGTGTGTGTGCCACACAAAAGTCAAAAGATTACAGTTTGCACAAGAGTGAAAGAGAGCAAGTGTGTGTGTCATCTGCTCCTAGGGGCTGTGTGGCAGGCCGGGCTGCAACTCATTGGTCAAGCTGTCATCACTGTGTCTGACTCACCGCTTAACCTTTGTGAGAGCAAGCTTTGTTATTTAGTGCAGCGCCTGCACTTAGGACCGGCGACACACAAACACACAACCTCTTCCTACGTATTGTTACTGCTGCTCCCAACTGCTCCATTTAAGCATGGTGGATACTAAATACCTTAAAACAGTGGCGTCAACCCAAGTGCCTGCTGCATCTGCTGGTCTGAAGTCGTCAGTGTCCCAGCCTGTCCCAGTGATACAGTGCGCCCAGTGTGGAAACCTCAGCAGTGTTAGAGTTCAATAAGCCATTGAAATCGCTAAATCAAGGTAAACAGATTGGCATGTTATGGCAGCATGTGGGTCAGAGAGTTAACACCATCACACTGTAAGCCCGAATGCAGTTTGTAGTAAAACCAATAATGTACGATCAACTTACATTTGGACCATTAGTCAACCTTTTTCCAATAAAGAGCCTAAGCCACTTCTGCATTATAGGACATTAGCTCGAAAAACATATGTATGGTAGTCACTGACAAGAATCTATTGTTTTATCCCGTTTGAATTGTGACACAAAGTATACATTAAATGTTTATCTATTAAAAGAAAACATTTTCAGATAAGTATAAGATTGTAAAAATATCGATTTAGTAAGACTACAAACCCATAAATCGTGTAAATGACGTCATGACGTTCTCACGTCACAACCAACAAGCCGTAAAAAAGCATTGTTTTAGTGACGTATATTGTGTGAGACGAAAGCAGTTCACTGAAGGGTTACACACAAATCAAAATATTACTTTATGGTTTTACAACAAACTGCAATGTTGTTGACTTGAACAATTATCTTTTAAATAAGACAAACGTGTACTTCGTGTCACATTTCAAACGGGATCAGAAAATAATTAGATTCTCACCGTTGACTACCATATATATATTTTATTAACTAAGGTCCCATAAAGCGGAGGTGACTTACTGTAGGCTATCTATACCATTTATAAGTAAAATCCACATGGGAAACAGATACAACCAATGTCCTCACAAATACAATCACAATATAGCCATTATATAACCACATAAACAAATCAGAAGCTAGTCACACAGCCCTGTGAAGGAACAGGCGTGGTAAGTTTTGATAACCAGCCATGCATATACTAATCACATTATTTAATGAATGAAGGTCTGCTAAACAGCCATGTACCCACATATTAATGAATTAATGAAGGGTTACATAGCACGAAACCGCAGCCGTTATTGCCACTACAGGGTTATGACAGATAGGTGGCTAGCTGCTAGCATCAACACAAAGTGATATTCAGTTAAACAAGAAACGTTAAAGTTAAACAAAGACATTCTATTTTTGTTATTATCACGGACATAGTGTTAAATGTTTTGTATGATATGACCGATCACTGACCCAGATAAAAGTATTATTACTCGCGGTACAAAAAACGGCAATACGTTTCCAGCAGGGGATACAATATCGGTATGACACGCGAATGCGTCTTTATCAGTGAGCAATGTTTATTTTAAGTAAATCAACAACATTATTTAAGCAGCCTATTTCTAATCCGTTTACCATTTCTGAACAATAGCCTATATTAATCTAATGTAGTTATTGATGTGCACAGTGAATCTCGCTTGATAATATGCCTGTCCTGCAGACTCGTTTATGCTACGGTAGTCTACCAGTTACTGTATCAAAAACTACATTTACAGATTTGGTCATCTACAAATGTTGAACATTAAACTTTTACTTACGGTTTGTGTACTGGCAAACAACATCAGATCCTTGTCTTGTATAATTTGCTGAATACTACGTAGCTGGCCATATCCTCATAGGGGCGTTTACCAAACAAACTGTGCAGTAATCTACGCAACATACTTTTCTCTCATTCACCTCTCCCTTTTTTAGCCAATAAAGAACAAGAAGCTGTCCACTTTGGAACAGTCCACTTTGAAAGGCTTACTAATTTTCTGTGTCACATCGACATTGCTAATTCCAAAAACAACTAGAAATACTTGATTTTCATGGAATGGGTCCTATAAAGTTAGTAAAGATAACTGTAGCCTATTGCTTGTGCTCAGCAATTCACAGGGTCACTATTATCATAGGATAACATTGTGGTGTCGCCAACATCTAGATTAGAGGAGCTGTTTGCCATGCAACAATCATTGCATTTTTAATTTGTAATGTTTGACTGGCTCGAGCTATATTATATATACTACTGTACTCTTCAGATCCAGGTGACATCAGGTGCCTTGTCCTGAGAGGTTTTCCCATAATACTTGGTTATCGCGGCAGATGTTTTCCAAGGGCTGCTTTGTAAGTAAATTAATCTATTGGTTAGAATTCCACATTTCTGCTGCCATCTTCATCTGTCCTTGCATTAATTTATCTTTACATTGAATTCCTGTAAATCAGTACAGTTGTTGCACATTATTTTATTGATTTGTTATATATTTATTCTTTTTGTCTCGTGTTCAGGCCAGTGATGAACTCATACAGACGTGGCAGTTTGAACAATCTGCACTCTGCACTGCAACAGTCACCATCACCATCATCACTACATCTCATCCTTCGCCCGTGGGGATACCCATGGATAGAGCTGTGATAATGAACAATTTTAAGAACATGCCCCAGGCCATGTGTCTCTTCTGTTTGGTTTGACATATGCCCTGCATTTAACACATTTATTTCAATTTTTTAATTCATGCTAATAGATTTGTTTGTTATTAGGGAACCCTGTGTTTCCCTGTTAGTGTGTGTGTGAGCCAGGCTGCATATGTCTGTCAGTCTGTCCACCATTCAGTCTGTTAGCATCCATCCCTGTGTCAGTCAGTCCAAGTAAATCTAGTTGTCCTCATTATTTTTATTCAACAGTACATAACCTCAAAAGTTTAAAGTTTGAGGCAATGAGTTACTCCGCTCTTTTTAAGTTGATTCAGCACATTCGGGTTTGCATTGCAGCCCATGTCGCCACTGAATGGAAAGAGGATTACTCACGATAGCAGAATCCTATCAGACTGACCTAATATAAAAGTCTCATGCAGGAATGGTCCACAAGAGCTGAAGTCAAATCATAGAAATCACTGAAGCCAAACATACTGTAGGTTATATGTGGCCCTTGTGGTTCCAGCCTACAGTAGATCAAGTTAAAATACCAACTGATTTGGTTGAAAAACTTTTCTCTAAAAACATTCATTTTAAAAACAACCTGTCAATACTAATTTAATTTAAAGAGCAACGCCCCAGAGACACACACACACACTTACTGTATGTGTGTGCAGTAATACCAACAAAACACATTCCTACCTATGGCTCTTTGTTACAGTGTGACACCCATACATAGTACATTGTGAACAGTGAACCAATCTTAGGCTGCATCAGACACGTCACATGCTTTTGAATAGTACTGAGAAATACACTAAAGTTAAGAATCTCACTGAGTCACTAAGACGGAAACCACCAAACTGGCTCTGGTGCATTTGAAAATTAAATAAGGTGGAGCTGCCAATACCTTGGAGGAGATATGGCATCGCATGCATTTTAGGATGGATGCTGTTGGCAAAAGAGGTGCATTTCTGCTGCCCACTCTGCCTTATACTGTATATTCAGACCTTAGTCATTGAGGGGAGAACTGGCAGAATCCAAAGCTCAGCAGAGCTATTGTTATTGTCTTATTTTAAAAACCAGGATAGTAGCCAAACATGCTCAAGAGTCTGGAGGAATTCATTTTAAAGCAACAAATAAGGTGCTGTGTGTTTCAGTAGAACAAACAGTAGTATCTCTCCACTGGCTATTCTTCATTAACAGAAAACAAGCCATTCGGCCAAACCAATGTCTACTACTGTATCTCTTCTTTACATTATACCAGTGAAAGAAACCCTTGGGTACCGCATCTTCACACAAGGCCAGCCAGCATTAAATAAAGGGCAAGGACATTAATTTATATAGCAGATATACTGTAGTGCAGCAGCCCTTACACAACTATCTAGTAGAACAATAGCAGATCCAGGCACATCTAGAGAAGACAACATACAAGCACAACATAAAGTGGGGTGTAGATGTGGTACTACTTCTACTACTTAACATAATCAAAAGGCAAGAAAGGGTCACAGTACAGGGATTTATTATCCCCTAAGTAAGGCAGGGTCTTATTTGAGGGAAATTTTAATGGCTATATTGCACCCTTCTGTCCAAGACCGTACGACAATGTGTGCATGGATAAACATATTAGTTATCCTCATTGTGTGCTCACCTCACTAAAGCCCACTGTGCCTTGAGACGCGAAATATCATCGCAATGACAAATGGTGCCAACGCAGAGACAGTTGGCTCAGAGCACCCTCCCTCCCGCCTCTCCGCGCTGGAGACCTGGTGCGTCAGAGATGAACACACTTGTCTGTCAATACAGCGGAATATATGCTGCGGCACTGGGTTCAGCCGTGACATCATACTGTGGCAAGTGTGGTGGTGGAGAGGGCATCATGGTCCTCATGTGTGGCTTCGGAGCTATATACAATATGGAGCCTCCCGATCGATCCACCCAGGTCTACAGGCCAATTATAACTCCTGGCTCGGTGACTGCATGGCAGATCAAGCTGGCGGGCGCTGTGTTTTAATGAATCCTTCCAGTCATTGCTCTGTCATATGCAGGTATAAATGCGGCGCAATGGGGTTGATGGTAACCGCTTTGGGTAAGTAGGTAAGATAGGCCATGGATATGGATATGGCTTTGTGTGTTGAGTGTGCCCCAGATCGGCACATCTACAGCAATATTTTGCATCACATTTAGTGTGCTGTGCATACAGACAGAAGACTATATTTTGCATCATATTTAGAGTGTGTTGTGCATACAGACAGAATAATATTTACAGCTGATTAAAACCCTGAAGATATGGAAGAATCACCCATTAAGTGCTACATTAATCTATTAGTCAATTTAAGGTGGATCATATGTTTTTTTTCTCTTCCATTTGAGTGCAACTAGCAAACAACCATAATATTCATAGTGGACATATACAGTACTTTAAATAAACTGTTTCTATCGTGCATTTAAACATCCAGGCCTGTGTGTCTAAAGGCCGCTTCACACTAAGAGCTTTAAGAGTTCTAAGAATACCGCCATGATTTCAGACTGTGACATTTACATCGCAGTTCTTGTGCGTGTATGAGAGATAAACAGCGAGTTGGAGGTTGACAGTAAGGAAGGAGTGAGAGACCTGTTATACGAGCACCGGGAAATACAACAGGTGATGCACAGTCCCAAGAGTGCATTTCCCAGAATACATCTCCCATGCCGAGTAGCCTTCAACGTGGCCTTTTACTGAGCCTGACCATTCTCTCGCCATGCTCCGCTGTCCCCTGCACACACATTTTCCTCTAATACAAGCCCCGTAATAACCCCTCCTCCGCGGGGTACAGGGAAGTGTGGTTCACGGGACACAGCATTGGGCATGCTTGTGGTTCCCGGTGGGCATCTCGCTGTGGCGCTACCAGGCATGTGTCGGAGCCACAGGCCTGTCACCGGTCTCAGCAGGCCGAGCCTAGTGGATACGTTGTGTCACCTACCAGTGTTGCTTGCCCATGGGGAGCACAGAGCTGTCAATGCTTGGATGGTGTCTGAGATGCGTCGCGCTACAGCCAAACCTGACCAGTAACCTGCTGGAACTCTTTAGCAGTAGGAGCTGGGAAGATGGATGTTTTCAAGAGGAATAAAATGTTGACGAGTTATGGGTTGAGCCACAACATGCTGGGTAAAACTAATGCACAGAATTTATGAATTTCACAGAATATAAACATATTCTACACAATGACAAGTGCTTTTGCCATTGTAACGTTAAATAACACATATGACCAGAGCCCATATAACAACACACAAGTCCTGTGTCCTTCAATCATGTGAAGGAAGATTTGATTAGGAGTCTGTGGCGCCACAGCATTATTGAGGCCATCAATTGAGGCATCTGTGTGCAGTGCAGTGGCTCTTCCCACCAACAAGCTGTCATGCCATGCCATTGTCAGACCGGCAGAAAGGCTCCATGCTTGCCCAGAAAATAAGACTCTCATCCGGCAGGAAATGCTGGTGGGATGGCTCCAGACCTGAGAGGTGCAGAGGGGTCCAGAGCCCCTTCAACGAGAACACATGTTCCGGGCTAACCAGGTCGGAGGTCAAGCATGTTCTGGCTCACAGCGGAGCTCGTCACCGGATGACAGAAAGCAACTGATTGGATATGGAGTGGATCGTAGACAAAAGTGCAAAATTATTTTGTAAATATATCAAAATTGTCCTGAATACCAACAGTTTTTAAAAAGTGATGTCAAGACCACGCATGGTTGCTCATTATACAGTTTCTCTCTCTCTCTCTATATATATATATATAGATATAAAAAAGGCTACACATGTAATGTTCCTACATGGCAATTATTACTTAGCAATTATTCACCATTATATGCCTCTCATGGTGCTGGTGAATGAGAGCATTGACAGAAATTAAACATGAAAAAATGACCTAAGTTTAATCAGCACTCCATTTTTTTTTTGGGGGGGGAAAAAACAAGCAAGAAAACTTTAGGATAGTCTCTGAAAAATAGACAACCTGCCAAAACCTTCGTACAAGGCTGAAACACTTCAAACAGTTGTACTGACTGATGCATTTTACAATAATACTGTATAGCATTTTTTACAAAGTAAAAACAACTTCTCGGTTTAGCAGCTCTATTGCATGTATTTCTAATGATTTCCAACGACATTTTAGAAATACACAGAACATAATGTAGAGCTCTTCCAGTGCAAAAAACAAACAAGCCAACAAATATACAACACAGTTGACTTAGCAATTGCATATAATGTTGCAAACATCACTTTGGAGTATGGTAAGGGAACACGCATAACCAAATCCATTTACTCTGGAAGCTAGAGTAAATAGATTGAATAATGGGTGCAATGAGTCCAACCACTTCAGAAATGCCAACATTAGATCACAGAGAGGAAATGTATTGGGCACTGTATGGAGGGTGTGAAGCTTACAGCCTTTTCAAAAGGTGTTCAAACCCTGTAATGTAAAGAACTGTTTGAACTGAGGTACGCATTTCCATGTAAGCCTGTATTTTCTGTCTGTGACAGACCATAAACAATAGCTCTGTCGTAATCATTGAGAGGCTTTTGCTCATCAAACCAACTCCTCTGCACCATTTTGATTCATTAGAAGTTGTAAGGAGGCATACAATATGTGCCCCAGTGTTCAACATCGCTACTGCAGAGGAACATGGCCGCTTCAAGCATTCCACGTGACCACAACCCACTGTAACCACGCGAACCTTGGGCTCCACCTCCACCACTAATCTGTCTGTGTGAGATTGATGGCAGAGGGCTAGGACGAACAACAAGGCAGGACAAATCATTTCTGTACTTCAGCATGTGTTATGCTATTTCCCTCCTTTAGCAGCACTTGAGATGGGGTGGCCGAGCATTCTAGACATTCTCACGCCGGTAACCAGAGGCTGGACTCTGGCTGCATTAAGAAATGTCAGGTCATTTGTCTTTCATGGATGAAAAGGTAGCCGCTGGGGATAGTCTTGTTTCCTCTAAAGAAATCAATGAAGAGGTGGGGGTGGGGGTGCTATTGGATGGAAAGGACAAAGGGGGTGACGAGGTTAAGGTAAAAAATTTTTTTTAAAAATGTGCGTAAAAGGATCAGCTGTAGAACAGGTGAGATGCAGTACATGGATTCACACACCAACACACCACAACGGACGGCTGTACGGCATGTGTGTGTGTGCGTATTAACCTGTCCAAACAGAGAACACCAACACATGAACTAAGAAGTGAGCAAGACAGCTGGCCAAAACCACATGCGGAACTTCCGTAATGGGACGATGTGCGAATAAATGTAAAAACAGCAGGCACTAGTGACCCGTGGGTCTGCAGGGCTTGAGCAAGCACATCAGAATATATTGCGGCTGGGTCAAAAAGTGGCAAAGCAGCGTTCCGACTGTTAGAAATATCTACAGAAACATTGCGTGCAAAAGGCTTTGGGTTAGAGGCTCTCTGAAGTGCTATGTCTACTAGTCCCATCTTCCACCTTCTCTTCCCCTCTCTCTCAAACTCTCACCCACCAACGCATGCACAGGGTGAAGATCCTCTCATGCCTTGGCTGACAATTATCTGCATTACCAAACAATAACGTAGGTTACCTACTGTGCGCACACACACACCTATGGCATCTCTCTTCACCAAATTCCTTTGTTTGCTAGGTAGCCTCGATGCAGACACTAATGCGTAGATGCTAAGATGCTATGCAATCAATGCATTATGCTAATGTGTACTAAAGCCAACAGAAAAACAAAACAGACAACATAAGTGCAACACTGCTCAGTTTATTGCATACGGAGGCTCTGCACAAAACTGTTGTTTATGCCGATGTCCGTCCGTTTTGAGACGCACATTCAATTAGGAATCATCATCATCTCTATCTCTATAAAGACCACCGCTATGCAGGCTAAAGTTGGAGTGTCGGGCCAGATAGCCGATGAACGCATGTTTGTGCAGGTTGGCCTGGGCGATGCAGATGGGTTTGGTGGGTGTGGGTATTAAACAAATTAAACATGGAGAGCACATCAATAGCAGGCACCTCTATTACAGTACATCCACACTGAGAACATTCCCATAATTAATCTCAGGAGAACAGAGTGTAAACACAGTCTGCAGAGCACACAAAGTTTTTGCTGTTATTCTAATGAGGTTTGGCGCCTGGTCCAAATGAGCGGGTGATGATGTTGGCGTGCCATCAGTTGCAGGCCGGAGGAGCCGAGATTGATTTCCACGGCTCATCCAAACTGACGCAACTGACAGCTCCGATTGTTCTGCGGCCATGATAAATGCCCCGTAAACAGACGCTCACACAGACAGTTAAATGTGCTAACTGTGGAGCAACAAGGGGGTGTGGGCAATGCAGGCTGAATGGGCACTCGCGAGGCCAGCCTGCCTGGCTCTCATTCCCACACTAGAGCGAAGGCAAGGGTCAAAATCACTCTGGTGATCCGAGCCAAAGTAAAACAAATGATCCTTTCATGGTTTTGTTTTGGGAAGGGGAGGGCAGGCTCCCAGAAATAGCAGGGGAACCGGTGTATTGTTACGAATGTGGGCAGTGGGCAGACATCAGGGATCATTCACATCCATAACAGGCTAATTATCTGGCTGGACAGCGATTAGCGAAACGTGAACGCTCACTAGCAAATACGGACACCTCTTCCTCCACGTGTGGAGCGGTGCAGGTGTCGTCAGGTGCTCGCCAGGCAATCGAGCATCTCAGCTGGTCTTGTCCACCCAAGTCAGTCAGCGCTGCATCTCCACAAAACAAGCACCAGCCCAGGAGCGAGGCAGGGAGGGAGGCAGCGTCTCCACCTGGCTCTCCTCCTCTCCTCTGCCTCAGCTGCCAGGGCCCAGAGGCCTAAAATGCTTGATGAACACAAGCTGATGAATCACCCCTCTGCTTACCCAGTGCTCCTCTCCCGCAGCGACCATTCAGCTGAGCGGCTGACTTAAGCAAGCTGTAGCTCGCCTTTCATTGGTGGAGTAAAGTGCAAAGGTATACAAGGGGAAAACAGTGTTACTTTGCGGCGGGGTCAATTTGGATCCAGTATGGTTCAGGAGAGCAGATTTTGTCCACATGACGTCGTCACTTTTGTCTCGGAGGACTTCCCTCTGCGAGATGAGAAGTGCAACCGTACAACGTTGAAACTATTACCCAATCAAAAGTGACAACGACAATGACACATGTTAGCAGGTGAAGGTTAGGCATCTTGCGCAACACAACCCTACAACATTCCACCCAGGTATTTCTACATTAAAAGGTTTTCAGAAAAGAGATTCATGGCCAGATTAAATTTGTCATTGTCCAGAAAGTTATGGTTAAGGAATGGCTGATATGGATCTGTGGAAGACTGAAGAGAGAGCTCATTGTACTGTAGGCTGCTAAATATGATCAAATATGATAAACGATGATAAAAATTCAAAGCGTTGTCTAGACCAAAGCAAAGAACTCCAAGAAATAGTGCTACTGCTGGCTAAGGCAATGTTCTTGTGCTGTATTTTATGTGAGTTTATGTTATTAGAAGTCACAAAAAGATTCTGAATGCAGTCTTCTCAACTTCTGGAACAAATACTGTTATTCCAAGGCAATAGTGAGAACAAATATTAAGAGAACGTAGGATATAGGCTTTTTTTTGCCATCAGCCTGGTGTGACCTATGGCCACCCCAGGTCAGAAGATCCAGGTCCTATGTATACCTAGAGTAGGTAGAATTATGCCCATTATCTCTAGGTTTGAAGATACATATAGACAAGTAGACTATTTATAAATAGGCTTACTTGATGATCGTTTAAACTTCTTTTCTTTTTCTGAGCCTGCTGTTCCATTGCTCTCGGGCGCCACAACCTGGCCGCTATTTACGAATAGGCATGCAGGAACATAGACTTCTCGCCGTGTTAACGCCAAGTTTAGAGGGCGGTGCCAAGCGCAGATTACGTGATCAGTGTCAAATTTAGTATATTTAGTGCTCACTTTTACGTTGCGCTCACTAGCGTACGTATATGAGGTCCATATTTGGTAGTCCCGTGTTGCCGTAAAGCATCTCGCGAGAGGAGTACCAGCCAGGGCACCAAAGTTACATAGTGCAGTATCTGTCTTCTTAGGCTCAGAAGGGCAATAACAAATATGCTACTTGTTACGACCTGGCTCCCAGGGCCGTAAACTAAAGAAGCACAAACTCTAAACTAACTAACAGAATAACATAATGAGGTGTGAATGTCTGTAGGTGTATGTACTGAATATATGTGGTGCGTGTTGCATGCTGACCATACTAAGACACAAACCAAACAACAAAGGGAGGGTCACAGAGACAGTGTGCTGCAACACACCTATATAAGTAACATGCCCAGGTACCCTTCATTAGCCTAATTAGGGCCAATCCTAGCCAATAAGGACCATAGGCCTGCTACAACAAGGCAGTGCCGTCACATATTCTCCCTATTACAAGTCAAAGAATAACATTAAAATGATTTTGAAGCTGTTATTTTAAGATATAAACATACTGCTTTAAAGCTGATGTAGGTAGGGTTTGGGAGAGCTAGCTAAAAAATAACAAAAGAGCAATATTTAGTAAATCAACAACCCAAAAATCCTCCCTCACTGCTCCCTCCCTCTGGAGCCCATTGGTCTGCCATTGTGAAGCCCATTGACAAACATCTTGTAGTTGCATGTGCACAATCATGTGATGGTCAGTTAGATTCGGCAAACCAATCGGGAAAATTATGCCCTGATTGGTCAAAAATATTTTGACATTCTGTGAAAAATAAAAAAAAATGGAGTGCCTACTCCAGGTGGGGAATGAGTCCTTGCCCCAAGTGAAGGAGTTTAAGTACCTCGGGGTCTTGTTTGC